>JAMFTG010000377.1:0-127988 GCA_023974075.1 Chaenocephalus aceratus | reverse complement strand
CCTTAAGGAGGCCCTTCTGTAAGGCCAACCGGGCCTACGTTAGGGCCAGTGGGAGACAGAAACCGCAGCTTATCTGTAAAGAAATAAGGAGCGAATTTCACGAATATCCAGAGTGTGATGAAACGACTTGTGTTTGTGCAATCAGGTGGAAGATATCTCCCCGATTTCAGAAGGAAGCAACATATCGAGGTAATGTCTCTTCCTCATCTTTCACATAACTCTTATCGTGCCTTGGAAAATCAAAGAGAGAAACATCCAGGACTTGGGCGGTAAGCAACCGTCAGTCCTCGCGTCCATAGCAACCGTGGGGAACTTGGCCACTGAAGGGAAGAGATGGAGAGAGGAGATGTTGCTACAAAGGAATAGATGCCTTATTTGAGCTTTTACTCCAAAGTGACGGTGACGGTGTCCCAGATATTGATCCAAGTGTTTGAGAATCCATAGTGAGAATATGACGAACAACAAATCCACAAAACCGGAAGAACTGAGGAGGTTAAGCTATGATTTAAGTCCAACTTCAGCTAATGCTGTGGCAGGTGTCCCGTGTGCGTGAGTGGAGACTTTTCCAACTTGTTGTTGTGTACGTTTTTCTCTTCAGGGATTCAGGCGAGGTTTCAATGATTCCTCCCTCAACGTCATTGTCTGCCTGGAGAGCGGGAGAGAGGAGAAAAATTAATTGCGAGTGCTGCGTTACAGCATAACGTTTGCACACGGCTCTCCTCATCCCGTTATCTTAACCCCCGAGCTCCTTCCAGCGACTCGCTCCTCTCCCGGAGGAAACCTGAGACGGTGGGGACGCTTTTCATTAATGATTGACACACCCTGCAGCCCGATACACACGACGCCCGCCATTAGCATAAACGTGGAGCAGAAACCGAGAGAGGAACGTGGTCGAGAAGCAGGTAAAAAGATCAGATGTGAGCGTGGAGTTATAACTCAGGTGACCGCACTCATTACTTTTCTTTAACTTCTCAGATGAGTTACACGGCTCACACACACACACACACACACACACACACACACGCTCTTTCCAGGCTATTCATTTATAATTTAAGGCCTGGCCTGTGAGCGCTGGGAGGAAGGTCAACTAGACGCACTCAGCGAGATAGAGAGCGACTGACAAGACACCAGTCCTGGGCCACGGAGACACGCCAACACGCAGCCACAGGAAACGCCACCACGAGGCATTCATAATAACCAGGTTAAAGTTAAACTAACTAGTTGATTTAAAACATTACATCACATGTCACTTGTTAGACGCTTTTATCCAAAGCGACTTACATTCTCAACACAGTGGATAATCCCCCAGGAGCACTTTGGGGTGAAGTGTCTCCGGGACACAACGACATGCTGACTGCAAGTGGGGTTTGAACCTGTGACCCCCTGACCCCAACACCAACGCACAACCCACTGCACCACACGCCTCCAATTGATATCCAAATGAGGTGAAAGAAGTGCTGTCAATTGGTATTAAAAAATGGATGTATAATTTGTGTTGATTGCCAAGAACGCTATATATAAATAATTGTATTTTTGAAAAAAAAAAAAATACATTTGGTGTTTTTAATAAAGAAATGCATGACAAACTTGGTAAGAGACATTTAGAGGGTTTTAAGTTAAATATAAACAACTCAGATTTTCTGAATTAATGGCATGACTTCTGACAATGAGCTAAAGCATCACAAAGGAAAGACGTAAGTGTACTGCTCGGAAATAAACACCAGCTCACAGTCATTCTCCCAACCTAGAAGAAACTGGATTATAATTTATATACAACGCAATTATTAAAAAGCAGTACTATAATATATGACAATACTATTAGGGAGAAGTAAGGACAAACATGTAGTACCTGCAGCATCACTAGCATATTGTGTACACAGTCTGAATTATAGAGGGTTGAATCTGGGACATATATAAGGTGTTTATATATTTAGTAGAGAGAGACCTACAGTCACTGTTTCCGTTAAGACGACTTCCTAGCCACTCAAATAGTTCCTGTTTAAAGGCGGACAGACGTTTGTCATGTGTTCCTTTGCTCTGCCGTTCTTCTATTCTTAGGACATCTCACCTCTCACCCTTTGTCACAAGATACAATACAAGGATTTCCTTAGATTGAGGTAATAAGCTTAACTGCTGAACACTGCACGCATAATTCATTCAGACAATACACACACGAACACGGACTCGTTACGCACGGGATCAAACCTCATGAATGATGAATGTTAGGCTTGTTTATAATGCCAATTATGCACTTCTCTCTTTCTTTACCCCCGTCCGCCTCCTAAAGGGACAAGTCCACGGTGTGCTAAAAGGTCAACAGGAAACTAACAAACCCTTAAGTTTTTATCCATGTATTTTTTCTTTTAATGTTTATTTTATTAGCTTTTCTTTTTAATGACTGATTTTAAATGCCATTTTCTTAATGTCTTTCGTTTTTTGTAAAGCACTTTGAATTGCCTTGTGTTGAAAAGTGCTCTATAAATAAACTTGCCTTGTCTTAAGGAAAGGCTACGTGTAGTTAGCAGCAGCAGAGCTTATTTTGGGTCAATGTTCTTAATCACAGCTAACACACGGAAGAAGGGACACCGTCTGTAGCATTTTTCGAGCTTTAAGAGGAGAAAGGATTAGAGGACTAGGGAACATCTCTGCAGGATAGTAACTGCTGTGTTAGCGAATAATACCATACACCAGTGACCATCAACAGGCGGCCCGCGGCGGCGTGCGTTGAAGCTTGCCGGTGAGCTTGTCTGAAACTCGACCAACGACCGATCACATGAATCTCCCGCCCGGACACACAAGCACGCGTTTTGATTGGCTAGAGCTTGTACTGGCATACGATTTGATTGGCTGACGCTTCCGCCGAAGCTTCAAAAGTTGAACATTGCTCAACTTTTGAAGCGAGCAACGCTCCCACAATGCAGTTCAGCAAAGCGTGACGTCCCCCATTCAAAGTGAATGGGCAGAAGCGCTGAAGCTTCAACGCACGCCGCCGTGTGGACGGGCCGTGCGTTTGCCTCCCACTCATTTTTTTTTTTTTTACAACGTCTCGTGAGTAATGTGCCGTACCGAGTCCAAAAGAGAGGCAGCAGCTGCGGGACAGTAGCCTGCGTACTGCGTAGCCTTCCCTGCCCTGAAGAAGAAGTGAAAGCGAAGTCCCTCCCTTTCCGGGGAGCTCCATGGGACTTTATTTCGGAAAAGTTATGCATTGAAGTCAATGATTATCTTTTGATCCCGTTTGAATTGTGCCACGAGTTACACACATGATGTTTGTCACTTTTTTGTCAAGTCAAAAAATAAAATGTGTCGTAAAACTGTGAAGTAACACTTGTTTGTGTGAAACCGCTCAATGAACTACATCTCCCATCTCGCACCACACAAGGCCGTCCCGTTGGAACATTTCACTTCTTTCTTTCAGAATGAGGCGGAAAGTATTAAAAGAGGTGAAAATCACTCCAAGTCTGGGCACGTTGAGAGCTGCACACACACAAGGGGAGTGAGTCGCTTCCTGAGAGCCAGCATGCGGGACCGGGACTCTGGGATTTGTAGTCTTTCTAGTTGCGTATTTTTCATAGTCTTATATTTCAACAGTTTTACGACAAAACTGTGACTTTTTTGACACAGAAATTATCTTTTAAATTGACAAAACATCATGCGTGTAATTCGTGGCACAACTCAAACGGGATGGAAAGATAATCTTTCTCTCTCCATTGACTTCAATGCATACTTTTTCCGAAATAGGTCCCCATGAGTCCCACCGGAAGGGGAGGGACTTCGCTCTCTATAGAGTGGCGAAGTCCCTCCTCTTCCGGTTGAGCTCCATTTGAATTGTGCCACGAATTACACACATGATGTTTGTCAATTTAAAAGATAATTTTGCAAGTAAAAAAAGAAAAAACGTGTCGTAAAACTGTGAAGTAACACATTTGTTTGTGTGAAACACTCAATGAACTACATCTCTGGTCTCGCAGAACAACACACGTCACCAGGATGGCCGTCACTACTGTCTTGTCAACAAAAGGATTGACTACCCTCACTATCACCACGTCCAGAAGAATGTCATGCAAAGCTGCCTGCCTTCCTTTCTCTCTGAACTGCCTGGTCTTTTTAATGTTTAATGTCAACCATTTGTGCAGCTAGCATGAAGTAGAAAATATCGCAGATGCTAGCGTTAGCATTTCTCCCCCGGGCTTAAGTTGTGTGTTATAGAATGATCACACCGGTGACAGTACTCTTCAAAGGGTTCACGAAATATGACTACTACTCTTACTGTTTAACATGTTGGGTTGCTTAATGTTACTTCATGTTAAGGCTAATAAAAATGACAAGGCTGTAATGCTAACTAACGTGCTAGCTACTAGCTAGGTAGCTAACTTGATCCAGCCACTCCTGGTCCTTTCATCAGACGGGAAGCGAAAGAACGAGCAAGACCCATTGCTGGTATGATAACAACCTGGTGCTAAGCACACAGGCATCTTGTTAAAGTTATCTTAGATAGATTATATCTATATGGCGCTGATCTTAGCTATCTCTTAGTGGAGGAAAACAGTTATGACATCACTTACGCGACTCTGGGATTTGTAGTCTTTCTAGTTGCGTATTTTTCATAGTCTTATATTTCAACAGTTTTACGACAAACTGACTTTTTTGACACGGAAATTATTATTTAAGATTGACAAACATCATGTGTGTAATTCGTGGCACAATTCAAACGGGATGGAAAGATAATCTTTCTCTCTCCATTGACTTCAATGTAAAATACTTTTTCCGAAATAAGGTCCCATGAGTCCCACCGGAAGGGGAGGGACTTCGCCTTTATCAGCGTGAAGAGTCTGCTTTATGCGCTCCGCAGTAGCCCCCGCTGCGAGGCTCCGGCGACTTGACAGTACATGAGCGTGCTCCACTAGCACCCCCCCCACCCACCCCCCGGTCAACAACTTCAAAATGCAGGGCTATATTAAAAATCGCTGGCCCCCGAAAGTGTCACTAGGAATAATTTTGGCCGTGGGACAAATGCAGTTGGTGATCCCTGCCATACACAATCTAAAAGATCAGTGGAATATAGATCCCAATGTTGGTGTTGTGTGGCTCACAAAAGAAAACATTCTCATACGGCAGGATTCGACTCACATTTCAGATGACTCGTGGAAAGGAGTGGTGAAAAAAACGACACACACATCCACTCAATTCACCTGTTGCCCCGTTGGGCTTTTAGTTTGATGGCCTTACACTGACCTGCTTCGCCTGATTTGGATTTGTACTGTAAGAAGTGATGAAAGCTTGCTTTATTAATCCAAAATAATCTCACCGTGTTAAGTAGCTTTGAGACTAGTCCAATTGTCTCCATGGTGCATTAATGTAGTGCCAACCACGGTTCCTGTGACCATAACAATTAAACCGGTTTACAGTGCTACCACCCTGACCCCGAGCACAGTGACTCACCTGACTCAAGGCCACTTAGTGCTGCACAGACACACAGAAATACACCATCTAACATCGGGAAGGGATTATCTAGGAGGTGAATCACAACGCTACTACTTTGTGTAATGTCAGAACAGAGATATTTAAGTGTTCCTTCAAAATAGAGTCATAAAGACAAAACTTCCACATCTCTGGCCCATGTTGAAAGCATCAGGATAAAGACGGCAAAATCCCAAAAAAGGTATTTTCGATCCGTCCTTTGACCTAGCTTTGCTCCAAATATAAATAAACAATCTTAATCTAAATCTCAGCCACACTCAAGCGTCTGCCTTTGATTGTGTCTTTCATTACAATAGACTTAGGCATTGGTGATATGTATTTTTTAAATCCTCTGGAGCAGAGAGGAGCCATGGATTATTGTTATTGATTAATGCATCGGTGTTTCTCAGGGTCAATAACACTAAACGCACAACTTAAATGAAAGCGTTTAGTTTATTTAATAAAAGAGCACATGTTCAATGTGAACGGTAGATATAGATTAGTTGCATTTTGTGTAATATATATAATAATTTAATTTT
Organism: Chaenocephalus aceratus; assembly: GCA_023974075.1. Classification (NCBI taxonomy): domain Eukaryota; kingdom Metazoa; phylum Chordata; class Actinopteri; order Perciformes; family Channichthyidae; genus Chaenocephalus; species Chaenocephalus aceratus. The sequence continues at coordinate 121,992 of JAMFTG010000377.1, read as the reverse complement.
TTTTAACGCGCCCCTCCAAGACAACGGTAGGGGAAACACTGGGCTGATAATCTGTCTTGGCAGAGCGAGCCAGACAACACACATCTCGGCCAAAGCCAATCAGTGCAGGTATCGAGGGAATGAAGCCGAGGCTCAGACAGTACGATGTGCGTGACTCTAAGAACACAGAAACAATCCGTCATGTCCATCATGAATATATCATATTGCTCCTTTCCAAACCTGGAATAAGACGCACACTTTCTTTGCTTTCCACACCAGTTTGGATGTGACAAAAAGCTGTTTCACACCAAGAGAGCAACAGCAGCTGCACAATCATTACTCAACCTCACTGACCTCCCACATGTATGTATAAACATAATGAGAACAAATGGTTACTTCAAGTGCTGGAAAAAATACATGATTATCCTGCCCAAAACAGCTCTCCAAAGTATCCCAAGAAATCATCCAATTATGCTTTAAATGGCATCATTTGTTACTTTCCACTCGGACACTGATGTGGCATAAAAGCTCATTCTACACCTACAACTTTATCATTAACAAACCAACTGACATAATGCATACATTTACATGCCCATACTTCACTATAACACATGGTAGCTTTGAGTGAAACTGATTAAATCAACTCAAGACAGAGGATCAGCCATTTCGTCTCAATATTTCTCCAATGTTGTGATCTCACCTCATCTCTCTGCACACTCACAGGTTGGCTGGGACACTGGATGCTAAGCTAGCATGTAACGAGCTTCAGTTGATTTAGTCCCGTATAAAATAAGCCCCAGTTCAAATGCAGAATGTGTAAGAGCCTTGTGATCCTGAGTCAGGGCGAGGCCAGACGGACGGGGGAAGACCAGGTGAGATCACTCGTAGGTTCACAACTAAACATGTTTTGAAAAATATCCCTACATCAATATGACAGGTGTCGGATTTTTCCACCTAATGACCGACCAGGAACGGCTGAGAGGAACAGAACCTTCATTCAACCGCTGCAATGAATAGACCAGTATGAACACACACGCACATGCATTCATCAGGTGGGCGGTACCTCAGTGTAAAAGCTTGTGACTGAACTTAGTAGTACCGATACCGAGCTACAACTCTGCTCAGAATTCAATCTGGATACAAAGGAATGACATTGCTCAGCTGTTGACTGAAACACACAAAGCTGAGTCGATGCAGCGCGATCATTCGGGAAGCGTCCCGCGAGCTGCCCTCTGAACCAATGCCAAGTCAACATGCCTGCGTCATAGTCAGAGGGGTTTCATCTGCTGCTAGGCAAATACAAATATCATCCTGGCCTCAATCATTCCCAAAAGTATTTTTCCGATAATCATGAAAGGATGCTTAAAACACTTGGAATGGAATCACTTTGCCTGATTTCTGAAGAACGTCTAAATGTCTGCATCATACAGACGGATTTCTTTAGAGAAACATCATAAAAAGGGAAAAACAAGCTGTAAAAAGTTAATCACAAGGTCCCCCTAAATAGAATAATAATAATAATAATAATAATAATAATAATTCCTTACATTTATTATAGCGCTTTTCCAGATGCTCAAAGCGCTTCACAAATACACATTACACATATCATACATGCAATGGTCATGTACTGTGGACAATACCCACAGGAGCAAGTGCAGGTGAAGTGTCTTGCCCAAGGACACAATAGTCTCCTACCTGCTCATTCCTGTACTTTGCTACCAAACAGCAGCTTGCCGCATTTCCAGAAAATCAACTTCTTCCGAGTGTTTATAAAAGAATCCTTTATGGTCAAATAAACAGTCAGAATTGGGGATTTCAGCTCTGGAGATAATTTTAGCTATGTGGCACTACGTTTTGGTTTTTTTAAGTGCATGAAATGACGGTTGAAATGACAGTTGCCATAAAAAGGGAAACTACTCTTCCTATTTCCTATTCCCTCTGATGGGTCAAAGCATTTGAAGAAGAATCCACCTTGGTCTGTGGGCGAGGGGCGTCTCTTAACTTGAACATTTAACAACAGAAACCGATAAACAATGTATTCAGAACAGAATAGCTTGAGTTGCAGCCCTCGGGCAAAAGACTGCGGGTCAATGAGTGCCAAACTAAATGGGGAGGGGTTGCACACGTTAAGTCCCGTCTGTGCAATGGTTTGCTCCATATAATCACTCGGCAATGCCACAGCGGAAGGAGAGAGAGTGTGTGAGCATGTTTTATGGAGGTATAGAGGAGAAATGCAGACAAAGAGTTGCTGCTTTTTCTGGAGAACAGGATATAGAATGAGAGGGCCAAAGGATGTGGAGGAAATAATGTGAAGGAGATAGAGAAGGAGGAGGAGGAGGAGGAAGGATTGGGAGGAGACGGAGAAACTCCTGGGACAAGAGTCTGAGATGATGTATGTGCAGATTCAAACACACACGTGGTGCTAAAGAATTGCCTCAGTACGAAAATGCTGAGAAAAATGAGAAGGAAATAATGTACGAGAGAATAGAAATGCAACAGAGTTTGACCTTTAAATAACTGCAGGGGTCATTCAACTTGTCTTGAAGAAAATAACTATATTAGGACGAGAAAAACACTTCTAATGATTAACTAGTGACACACCGGGCGCTACAGTATCTTGGAAAGTGTTTTTTGAAGTCGAGATAACCTGGTGTGCCAGTACTGGAGGATGCACACTCTGTACTCAAGATCAAAGAGGTTAAAGTCCACTGTAGTAAAAGTAAGAAATAATCTTTTCTACATATCTCTGTGTGTGTGGTGTGTGTGTGTGTGTTGTGTGTGTGTGTGTGTGTGTGTGTGTGTGGGTGTGTGTGTGTGTGTGTGTTGTGTGTGTGTGTGTGTGTGTGTGTGTGTGTGTGTGTGTGTTGTGTGTGTGTGTGTGTGTGTGTGTGTGTGTGTTGTGTGTGTGTGTGTGTGTGTGTGTGTGTGTGTTGTGTGTGTGTGTGTGTGTGTTGTGGTTGTGTGTGTGTGTGTGTGTGTGTGTGTGTGTTGTGTGGTGTGTGTGTGTGTGTGTGTTGTGTGGTGTGGTGTGTGTGTGTGTGTGTGTGTGTGTGTGTGTGTGTGTGTTGTGTGGTGTGTGTTGGTGTGGTGTGTGTGTGTGTGTGTGTGTGTGTGTGTTGTGTGTGTGGTGTTGTGTGTGTGTGTGTGTGTGTGTGTGTGGTGTTGTGTGTGTGTGTGTGTGTGTGTGTGGTGTGTGTGTGTGTGTGTGTGTGTCAAGGGGCCTAGCTGCTAATCCTGCCCTATATTGTGAAATATTTGCCCATACATTACATTCCAAGGACATGCTATTGAAGAAGTACTTTGGCCACACGTCTGAATACTTGTGAGTTAGGTTAGACAAAGATAAATGACTGGTTTTTTTAGGTTAATAAGTCAGTGATGTTGTGTTTAAGTTAAATGGGCAGTGAACGATAGAATATCCTGCAAAAAGTTATTAATCTGCATTTTTGTTGGAATCCATTATGTCACCCAACATTTTGAGTGTACTGTCATACATGGCACAGAAAAGCAGTAAATCCGACTCATGGGACACACAATCATAAAACTCACCATCAAACACTTTTTATTTTAATTATCTCCGGTAGTGTTCACTTTCTTGCAACCAACATGTGTGTGTAGTATACACAACTAATTTGGTGCAACAGATCCTGCTAAATATAGCTTAAGAGCTAAACAACTTCAATTGTTAAGATATTTGGACCGTATTTAACCAAGGAGGATACTTCTTCTTTTAATACTTTCCGCCTCATTCTGTTATCTATGGAAAAGTGATAATATTCAATGTAGATATGGAAACATTTAATTACCTTTTTGTAAATTCCATGATTTTAACGACGAGTGTACATCCACTAACCCATGATAATTAAAAGGGATATCCTGATGAGTTGATATGAAATTCCCCTAAAGTATATAACACCCCCCCCATTACTTGTGTATATAAATCACTATAACAGCAGGACTGCAGCCCTGCATGACATAGGAGCCATTTGACTGAACTATGAGCTGCAGCTTGTGCTATCACAGTCAACGTGTAGATGTATGCCAGCCCATGCACCTGATAGTATAGACTTTGCATTTACCGCCCTGTCATAAAGCTGTGACATAATATAGGCTAATATGAATCAGAAAACTACCATATAAGTATTAATTTATACTCACTTTCATTGGCTAAAAAGGCTTTGAAAGCAACAACACCAGTGTTTACTTGTTGTCACTGTGCAGGATTAACGGTGGCTGCAGATTAGCTCTGTACCTTCATGTCGGGGCTCAACAGGTGGCTAACTCGACAGGTAACAAGCGGTTAATGAAGAAAGCTACCTGGTTCATTTATCGACTCCAGCGCGGATACAAGTAAACACAGGGGGTGTATCCTAACGTAGTGACTTTATATGACTAAACATGGTGAAAACACTGTTAAAGTAACATTAAAGTCGGCTAGCTCTGTTGTCATGCTAACATCACTTTAGCCTCAGGTTAGCTCACCTTTCCGAAACACGACGCACACAGCGGTGCATTGCAAGGTGCGTCAAATAAAGAAACCGACTAACTTTGGCGAACACAAGTTAAAGTGAGAACAGTTGAGAGGTATATCGATGGGAAATGATATTACATAAAGTGGCTCCTACCTGTTGACTGTGAGTGGTGTCTCCTGTGAAACTGACTCAGCTGCTGCTCCAGCCCTCAGGGGGAATGCTTCACCATAACAACCGGACCTGCGCGCTCTCCTCCCGGGTATCCCTCCGCCGGGGGCGCCACAGCCTGGAGGACTTTATTCTCATTTATTAAACACACACACATCAGAGAATTTGTGGAGAGATTGGAATACAATTCAATTAAAAGGTATACAATTACAAGTGCTATAAGTAAGAGAATATGCCTATATAAATACAATAAAAAACATAAACATCATTATAAAAGATCGGATTTGTATTCATTTACATTATTAGTACAATAATATTGGGCAATAATCTTTACTTTTGCATTGACCCTGCAATTACGTATGTATTCATTTATGTATAACTGTACTGTACAGTCCAATCAATATATTTATACTTGAACATTTGAACACATTTAATCATGAATCTTGATTTACATTATTATTATCTACACATCATTTTGAAACTTTATTTTTCAATTTCCATTGCTTTTATATATTGTAGTATAATGCACATACTTAAAATGCTTTTTTTTAATGTCGATGTATATTTTAAAATTGGGGCAACATTAACTTTACACAATTTTCCTGCAGATATCCATAACAATTTTTAAATAATGTCTTAATCAGGCACAAATAAGAACAGCAAGTCAACGAAATAGAGCAAAGACTTAAAATAATAATAATATAGTATATAATAATATAATAATAAAGGGTACAAATTCAATTGAATTCACGTATCATATCTCTGATTAATGTTAAGGAAAATGCTATATAAAAAAAAGCCAACAACCTTAAAGTTGTCTGACTGGTTTTCTATATAAAAAGGAACCGGCTGATAATACTAACAGAAACCCAGTAGTGATCTGCTGACCCCTGCTGTGAACTGATCACCATCGCAGCAGTGACTCCGCAGAGACGCAATAAAGAATCAGATTGGGAACATGAGCTACTGTAAATCCTCTGTTGTGACAACAACAAAAAGTCAAACATGGACATTTTTTGACCAACTTGTGCATTATTGTGTTGGTTTTAAGTGCCCAGATTTTAAGACATCCCTCTTCAAGACGTCTGCATTCCCTGCAAGAGGATATAATGCCTACAGCATTCAAAAGTGACATACGAGCTATACAAATATAAGCTTTCAACAAAAACTGTGTCAAGGGTCATCTACAGAATTTAATTTATTAGAACTTGTTTTTTCTAAAGAAATAGTCCCTTGGAGAAATGTTGATTTTGTTCTGTGGTTTATCCAGATACAATACATACATGAAAACACTATGAACAATACATCTTGTTAACGCTTAATTTTAGTGTTGGTTCTTTAGTCAAAAAGTGAAGTTAGAGCATTGTTTTGACCATGTATGATATTGCTGTTTAATAATGCCACTTTTCCACACTCTTAAGTACATCCAATACACTTTGGTTGCAGAAAAAGATAGCAGAGGTTAACAGTAATTAAACACAAAGAAGAAGTGTTTTTTTCTCTGTCAATTCTTCTTTAAAAAACTGAACTCTTATGTAGGTTTTTAATAAGTATTTTAATGTATATTATTTCCCTTAAACCTGCACAACACTGATGGCCGATCTGCTACTCAACAGCTTTAATCTGGTGCAGTGTATGTTTGTTGTTTGTTGTCAAATGAGTTAGATACTAAAGTCTACTCTTGCAGTAATGAAGCAGTGACAGCACAATGCAAACTTCCTCTCACTTTCTGTGTCTGTCACAAAGGACTAAAGTCTCGTCTCGGTTTCAGGATGAGTCGCAGGGCAGCTTAGGAGGGATTTGTCTGGACACAATCAGCCCATGTGAACAGCCCTGTGCTGCATGCTCTCCTATTCATATGCTTTTCCATTCTTCTCATGCGGGGCTCACTAATCCGGGCAAAACCTATTAACTGGCCCTCCGGTAGACAGGAAGACACATAAACAGGTGGTATTTAAATGACCGCGTTTTGCACGAGCACTTGTTTATAAAAATACAAGTGTGTGAGGGGTTTGTCCGTACATGTTTACTTTATCTGATCTCAAAAAAGAAACTGCATTGATATGAAACTCAAATGGCTCTGGAAGTCAGTGATACTTAAAGTTGGGATACGTTTTCAGATCAATAGATTTGAATAGTTTTGAATCCAAAAATGAACAATTTATTTCAAATCCTAAATTGCTCATCTAAGAATTCCAATTTCTCTTGATTTGTCTTTCATATTTAGTTTAGGTACAGAGTTTCGGGCATGCCAATACATTAATGTACATTGTGCTTGTCATGGTTATTTGATCTGCGTTAAGATGGTGAAAACCAGTTTGATAAATGTCCTAATTCTTACTAATATTCTTTTTGGCTTTGTTTTGTTTGTCTACCCTCCCTCCCAAATGTAAAGCGTCTTTGGGTTCAAGAAAAGCGCTATAGAAATAAAAATAATTATTTATTCTTCTTCTCGTATGGGACACATTTCGGGTGAAACCACTAGAGGGAGACACACTTTCTGAGCATGCAGAGTGCGTGTCAGCCAGAGAAGAAAACCACTGATGCAAACTGCAGCAGGTGAAGGAGGTTTGCTCGGAAGCAATCTGACCTGGAAAACATTTTGAGTTTTACTGCAAAAATCAAGCTCAACAAGGTGAGTTTGTCTCTCAGGGGGAATCATTGCTCCAATTGAGGCTTCTGCGCAGGACAACTTCAATGATATCAGCTTCTTACTTTATGCAATACCCCAATACAGAGTTTGAATCTAAAAGTTAAATTATGGAGAGGCTAGATTAATTTAAAACGCCCAGTAGCATTTTAAATTCAGGATGATTTTGCATTTTACATTCAGGCTTCACTTCATGTCAACATGTGGGTTCATTGTCACTTAATTATGGATTTGGCAGCACAGCTTTTCTTGTTTGATATCATCTTAAACTGACAACTCTTTAGTTCCTCTGTCTTTCTGACAAATCTTGGTGGCAAAATCACTTTTTTCACGAGAGCTTTCACTATCTTATCACATTGTAATATATCCGCCATTTAAATTGACCGCATGAATACAAACTAAATTACAAGATGTACAAAAGCAATGTTTGTTGTTGATTCTTACATTGGGTTTTCGTTTGAGAGACATCTTGAGTTCAGGAGAACTTGATGGCTCCATGTTTGAGGTGTGAATGTCCTGCCCAACAACGACACTTAGCAGCTTGTAATCGCCAGAAAACCCACAAATGGTGTTGAATGGCCCCCGTAATTCCTCACATGCTAAGCAGCTTCTCGGGGAAGGACCCGTCTTCAGCCTGCCGGTGGGGGTTCCTTCTAATCCAACTTGTTTTCACTGTCTTGCTGGGAAGAAAGCGTCTGCACATTAGCACTACGTTAATATGAACAAAAGACATGCATTCCCGAAACTTAGTCTTTCAACGCTGAATGACGGCTTGCATAGTCACAAGGAGACCCTACTGTGCGTAAAACACCCCCAAATGTTGCGCACTCACCAAAATGTCTCCAAATTATATATTCTGAGGCAGATGCAAATTGGAACATTTTCTTCCGAAATGTGATGGCTTGTTGAGGAGTTTACATTTCGCTTGGAATAAGGCTCAACTCCTTCAATAAAAGCATGACCTTTGTTTCCTTTTTTTAAATTAACTTTCCCTCACAATATCATTGACTCAAGTATTTCAGTTATTGGCTGTGCCCTTTTTAAAATGGATGATTCTCAATCATGTAAATCACCATAATCTTAATGTTTTAGTGTTTGTATATTAGCCATTCGTTATGTATATTGCTCACCAAAAATTGTTGATTGCATGTAAGCTTCAATCGAAATTACCCCTCTTTCTTGTACCCCACCCCCCACACGCTTTAGCTTTCGCCTCTGAGCACAAGTGTCCTGACTCGAGAAAAGTATTTTTAATACAGCCATTATATGTAGATGACATGTTCTGCAGATTTAATTGAGTTATTCAAATAATGATACTGCTTTATTTGTATTGTATTTGCTATTCTATCTATATACATATTGTTTACAGTGTTCTTGATATAGTTCGCTATCTGTGTACTTTTTTTTTAGATTTTTTGTTTGATATTTTATATGCTCCATGACATCAAGTCAAATTCCTCGCACGTGTGAACCTAGCTGGTAATAAACCCGTTTCTGATTCTGATGCCCTTATCTTTGGAATTGTTAAAGTCAATGTAATTGTTTGTTTGAAGTTGCCTCCTCCAAATACGCACGTAATACTTTTAGGCCTTGGCGCGTAAATCTCCTGATTCCAAAGCAAACTGAATCCCTGGGTTGTAAGTGGCATGTTGATATTATCATAAGGGTTATTTACAGGTTTACTGTCTTTCTGTCGCCCCTCCTCGTACACAGACCCTCCCCAGCCCCCCGGCGCGATCACTCATTCTGCTCTCAGATAACGCGTCATTCTCCTCTCGATTACGCAGCGGGATTTACATGAAACTGTTAATTGTTTGCTCTTCAAATAGTCAGCCTGGAGCCGGCAGTCTGCCAGAAGTTAAGGACCGACTCTTTGACCTCCCTCCCCCCCGCTCCGAGCTCCTGTCCAAACGTGCGGGCCGGTCTTCACCCCCCGGCTGTGCATCAGCATGACAAAGCACTGGCCGGAGCCGACCATCTCGGCACCAGCCGCCCTGTCCCACTATGGAGAGCATCACGACCATCACCTTGACTTCCACAGAGATGCGCAGCACAGTTGTCCTCCTCACAGCGGAGTAGCGCGGAGCTCTGCAGCCCAGCATTGGCCTCACCACCTGGCTCACATGGTGCCTCAGCAGCGCCTGGAGAAACCCACCGCGCGTCCGGAACACATCACCAGCACCACAGCCTTCATGGATACACCCGCGCCGCCGGGGTCTGATTACCCGAATCAACAAGATGCCAACTTTAAACGGGAGACTATTTCCCAGGAGACGTGGAACGGTACCCGGAGACGAGGTAGCACCAGCGGGGCGAAGAGAAGAACTATCAGCGGTATCCAAAAGCCTCCGTACTCCTACCTCGCTATGATTGCTATGGTCATCCAAAGGTCGCCGGAGAGGAAGCTTACGTTATCTGAGGTAATATTACACTTAGTTTAATTTCGTGAATGCTTGAATCCCGTTCGCTATGTTTGAGCTATTTTGGTAACAAATGGCACATGGGGAGTTTTTACGCACAGTGCTACTCATGATGTTTACTTTAAACCAGCAGTATGTCTCACAGGAATGACTCTGTATAGTGAAATTCTAGCAGGAAACTAACTATAATCAGAGAATTACTTTCACTTTCTACTAAATATATCAATAACACAAACTGATAATGGGTTTCTAGAGTGACACTAAACAGCAGCCTGTTGGTGACACTTCAGTGACCGGCACCCCGACCATTCCTGATTTGATTTGATAAGACGGACTGCAGTGAAACCAGACACTGATCTGTATCAGAGAAGGGATAACATGGTGATATCACTTGCATTGTAAAGCCATTTTCCGTTGTTAAACTAACAAAGTGTTGCCAATACAACTTTCATTATTATAGTGATTTCTGCCTCCTGGCTTTAATTAATGAACAGCTTTAAACTGAAGGGTACAGTAAGCATTAAGTTAATGCAAGTCCTTTAAAGTAACTTATCAACTCTGAAGTCACCACATCAATGTGTTTACATATCATTGCATACCCAAAGTTAAATGAAGCTTCTTCTCCAGGCGGCCAAACTGATGATTTGTGTTGTTTCCAGATCCTGAAGGAGATCAGCACCCTCTTCCCATTCTTCAAAGGAAACTATAAGGGCTGGCGGGACTCTGTGCGCCCACAACCTCTCCTCCCTATGACTGCCTTGTGAGGTTGTTGAAATTATCACACGATTGAATCCCTTATTAACATTTAAAATACACATTTCAATCCATCTAGATGTTTTGGTGTGAGATTTTGAGTGTTCTAATACGACTTGTCTGCTTTTTCTCAAATCTGTGAAAAAAGTTCAAACTCTGCTTAACGATACACGTATAGAAACTCACACACAACGTGCCTTTTCTTCATACTGAAGATGATCCACAGACTTGTTTTTAAACGGTTTCATCTTTGAACTATTTACTTTATACCAAAAGCACGACCTGCCAATGAGTGAGCCTCTTCACACCTAGAATGAAAAATAGTCCTAGCGTAGGGAAAATGATTTGAAACAAGATCTGTGTTTCATTTTTGAAGTCATGAGACGTGGTTGCAGGTTCAAGCTGTACTTTCTAGTTCCATTGTTTGAAGCGAGGGCAGACGTCTTGTTCAGCTGAAATCCCCAACAATCTGTAACTTGCACCAAAACAATCTAAATTCATGAGTAGCTATTACATATAAAAGGGATAATATGTTGATTGTGAACTGGCCTCTTTTAACTTTGCATCGCACTATCTCTTCTAGAAATATGCTCGAGGGGTTTTTGATTGAACCTTCTAACCAGTTTTGGGCCTATCCTCTGTTATTGTGATGGTTAACAGTAAAACTGGGTCAGTCCGGTCTGACCAGGTCTTCAGGCCAAGTGCTCATCTCACTGTCTCCCCCCCCCCCCCCCCCCCCCCCCCCTCTCCACCTGTAGGTGCTGAAAGGACCCCGGAAGCCTCAGGGAAAAGGTAACTTCTGGGCCGTGGAGCTGAGCCGGGTCCCCCTGGAGCTCCTGAAGAGGCAGAACACGGCGGTTGTCTCGGCAGGATGAGACCATCTTCGCCCCGGACCCTCGCCCCCTACATCCTGCAGGGGCACAAGGTTGAATCTGAGCCTCCTGCACCTCCCTCCTCCACTTCCACCCGTCACCCACCTCCCCATTGTGCTCTCCAGAAACCCCTCCCCACCTCAGGAGGATCTGTTCCGCCCTAAACTGGACTCGTCCTTCGCCATCGACTCTCTGCTGCACAGCCTGCGTCCCCCGAGCGCCTCCGATGTGGACGTGTCCTCCAGGGACTGCTGGGGGAGGGGGGAGCGCCCTCGATCCCCTCGCCCTCGCTACGCCTCCTCCGCCCGCAGCGCCTCGGCGTCCTCCGCAAGCCCCGCCTCCACCTCCTCGTCGGATGAGGACTGGAAAGGGTTGTCTGGGAAACATGTTTCCTTTGGACGGAGAGGCCGGGTCCGACGGGTACGAGGACTACAGACCCCCCTCTGCACAAATCAGCTCGACGGGACACCTCTGCACCCCCATGGGAGCTCCCTACGTCCTACGCCCAAATATGCCCCCCCTAATGCCGTCGCCCCCCCCAGCATGCGGTTCAACGGAGGCCCTCTGATGCCCCTGCATGGCGGACTTCCTCTATACGGCTTATGGCAGCTCTCCTGTAGCCCCGGGTCACTTTTTAGGGCACGCCTACTGGCCTTTACTCCCCAGTGGAAGGGTTTTCTGCCCAAACCGCCCCCCTCCTTATGGACCTGGACCACATGTTGCAATCAGTGCCGCCCAATAAGAGTGTGTTTGACGTGTTGGTGCCGACCAATCAGAACTCACACCACCAACCCCCCAGTCAGTACACCTGCAAGAGCGGCCCCCACCTGAACAGGTACCCTCAGTACTGACTGGAAACTGACTATTGGTGCAGGACTGGAAGATAAACCACACAGGAAATACATTTCTGATGCAAACTCTGCTGAATCAGCATCAATCACCTCCAGGACAAGACATTGTTGACATTTGAACTACCTCGTGTTTTTTAATGGATTAAAAGTCTGCGTTTTATTTTTTTATGTTGCTATTTCTCCTTATTGTTTGTCAGTGTGTGGAGTATTACGTGGTTTCTTTGTGCCACAAACAGCTATACAACAACACAGATCTACCTCAGAGTCCCTGCAATACCAATCTAAGTTGCATTGATTTTTTTATTGGCATGATTTTTTTTTATACATAATTACTTTTGTATGTTGTCTACCTCGACGCTGTTGGATCTAATCTTGAATTTAAAGTCAAGAAAAGTTTGAAATAACTGTTTTTTCAGGGCGTGAACACTCACTTGTTCAGATTACCAAAATGTTTTTCCTCGTCTGGACCGTCTCAGTTCGGCCGTATAATTGTCTCATTCCATTTTGGTTGATTGGTTTACAAAAACAATCTTAACCGACAAAATTGACACATTTTAAATTGTAGTCATTCTGTGAAACTACTGCGAGGACAAACACGACACGACCTCCCGTCTCTCCCTCAGGTGTCCTGTGGACTTTGCACTGCCTGTTCTTTGCACTATTTCAATGTCATGATGATCGTCTTCCAAATGGAATTGCTTGTAAATATCTGCCTCCCTCGACGGCTGAATGTTCTGTTTTTATAGCCGTTTTTCCTGTGGTCTTGTTAAAGTTTGTACAGTATGAGCTGAAGGGAAAACAGCTCAACGTATTATAAGGAGGAAGTGGAGGGAACAGGGTACGCAATAAAATGCTGGTTATTTTATCTCTGCTGCTCAGTGTGGTTTGTGGCAATGACTAAAGTCAAACTGCAGCTCGGTCTCTTTACGGCGTCCATGTTGGATTGACTTTATCATTTACGTGTTAGTTTCAGCTCGTTGGTTCAGATGCCGTTTAGGGCGGCTCGGTTTATTTGCTGACGGCTGGACTCTAGCAGTGTTGCACAATTTCACTAATGGCTGTCTCTTTAAGTCTCTTGATCTTTAATATTCAATGATTATTGGCTTCGGTTCTTCGCTGCAACGATAGAGCACTCATTTGAAAGCACTTTTCATGCAAAAGTATAAGAAAATGCTTTTTACTGAAGCTCAAATATTAACTATCTTTTTCGGTTTGATATCAAAGCGAATATCCTTAGGAATCTTCGGCCATTTCATAAACCAATTAAGAGAATACTCAAGCAGATCAATCAATAGCCGTGGCTGCATACAATTACTTTATTCAATCGATTTGTTTTTTAACTATTTAGACATTTGTAGCTGTTTTAACTATTGAGCCATACACATAGCTTCCTAATTTGACCATTTAATAGTTCATTATTTAAACCACTGTTCAAACTATTTCAATTTGTATACATCACTTTAAAGGTGGGGTAGGTAAGTTTCAGAAACCGGCTCGAGATACACTTTGTATATTCCATGGAATGCTCTTAAACATCCCGATAGCAATGAATATCTGAAGTGCTTTGACAACAAATCCATAAAAGAATATCATCAGTGGAAACCGTGGCGCTGTAAAAAGCTCGACCAATCATCTGAGCCGGCTAAAAGTAACTGGATGGCCTACCTGCCTGTCATGCCTTCCATCGGGGCACACACTGATCTCGTGCCCTCATTGGTCGTGTGCGCGGTCGTGTGTGTTGGAGGCGGGGCTCTGTAAGGAAGTGGCAGATTTTTTTGGTTGTGTATTTTCAAATTCTAGCGCACTCGAGCTGGTTTCTCCATTCTTACCTACCCCACCTTTAATAGTTAATTATTTAACCGTTAAACCCCGAGCCTGTTTTTTCAGGTTTCAGGTTCGAAAATGACATTCCCAGAACAAATGACTGTAACTTCACTTCTAAAAGGTTTATATGAATAATTGTTGTTATCAAAGCAAGGTTACATCTGTGAGTTGGATGTAGAAGTGTCAGAATCAATATAGATGTTTCTGTGTCAGAGTAAATTCAGATGGAACATAGCAAAAAAATGTAAATTCCTGTCTCCGCCTAAAGAAAACCCATTACTTATAGTGAAGACCAACCTTGAATGATGGGTTAGTAGCCTAAAAGCTTTAGGAATCCAAATATAACATAATAAGTACCCTGTATCAAGATTGAGGCAAAACAAGTGACATTTGACTTTTTTTAGAGAGGTTTATGAAAATAAGTCCAGGCGGAATAAGCTTTGGGCACATTTGGGCCCATCAGTGCCATTTGACCTTTTCAGATACCAGACTATAAAAATCATTGTATTACATTGAATAATCACTATAGGTATTCATTGCATTAAAAAAAAAAAATTAAAAAAATGTAAATAAAAAAAAAGATTCTTAAAAAAAAAATTAAAAATATTTGTGTGAGTGTGTATACAAAAAAGCAGGGTCCCCGTCGGCGGGGACCTTCGGGCTTATTAAACCACTGTTCAAACTATGTTCAACTATTTCAATTTTGTATACCATACCTCTAAACTATTAGACCTGATTAATTCGACTAAATATTTCAACTTATTATTCAGCATTTATCCACCATCTTTGTTAACTATATCATCTATTCATTCATTTTTAGAGCATATTTTAAACTCCAACCCCATTTATCTTATAGCTATTCTTTGTCAAGGAATTCATTATCGTTGGCTCACTTTTTGTACCGTTTATTTTGACTAAGTTGAAATGAAGTCGTTTATCTCAATTAGTTATTCAGTCGATGTATGAACGCAAGGCTTAACGAATGACTCGTAAGATAGATTGGTTGTTCGGGTTGCCTCTACAGGTTTCTCAAAGCATTTACATGAACTCTGTCTGTTAACTTCACGACTAAGGACTTTCTCTTGAGTCACGCTTTCTTTCTCTTCACTCTCCAAAACCCAAAGCTATTTTCTTCCAGTAACTGAAGTGGAGAGATAGTGCCAGATAGCAGCAGGGGGCGAGTTAGAAATCCTCTCAGTTAGACTGTTTTACCACAGGAATTGTGATCTATAAACAACAATCTTTGATCCACAGCCCGTGACACACACACACACACACACACACACACACCACACCACACACCCACACACACACACACCCACACCACACACACCAACACACACACCACACACACACACACACAGCCGTCAGCCTCCTGCTGTTCCCAGCTATCTCTTTATCAGCCGCCCTGCTCATGCCTGCACTCCCTCACCATCCTTCCTCCTCCCTCCCTCATCATTCCTCACCCACAGAGGGGAGGAGGGGACGCCACTTAAACAGGGACATGTCCCCTTCCCCCCAAAAACACACACACGGGCCATTCTCGAATGCATCTCAACAGCTCCTCATGAATTGACATGCATGGCTGACATTGTGTTGTTTAATGGTCTGCGATTGCCTGGCTGGAAGTATTCTGCGTTGCCACACCCTTTTTTAGAATTGGATATTATTGTTAAAGTGAATTATGTATGATATGTAGTGAAATCTGATGTACTTATTTGTGTGTATATACAGTATAAGTATTTGCACATTCATACTAGGCTTTTCTGATGTTTTCCTTCCTTTTACATTTTTATTATGTTCTCAACTTTACCGTTATCCTTTTAATGCAAATGATATTAGTATATTTATGCAACACTACATTAACTCTTATAACAATGAAAAAATCCCAATACCTACTTCCATACTGCACACGTTTCACAATGTAAATTAATCTTTGCAACCATTTCACACAATTCCTACAAACGCATTCATCGTCTTACATTGAAACACGTAGGGTCTTCTCTAAAAAGAATACAAAGAGGACAATCTAATAGTAGAAATGGGGTTTATTTGACACTACATTAGGACTTTGATGTTCCAGTTCAACGCAGATTAGCAGCTGCTTCATATGATTTACTTCAGTTCATTTCAGTATTAAAACACACTATGCTTTCCCTTCCCTGGCTAATGTACACTGGGATGTGTTGCATCACAATGGGACTGACTGTAAAAAGATGTGTACATATTAAACTAACAAGCGGGTGTTACATCTAAAGTCAACACATCCCTATTGTCTGTTGAATACAGTATGTTGTATGTTATATAAACAATTAAATGTATTTCTATAAACAGATTCTACAAAACAGTTATTGGAAAGCGTTTTGTGCCTGAGGTTATTTTATGCTACCAAAATTAATCTGTTGCTTGACACATGTCCCCTTTTTAGCGTTACTGTGTGCCTTTCTCTGTCTCACAGTTTATTGCTTTGACAAAAAGCCCCTCTCTGTTTCTGTGATTTCCCACCTCTTCTTCTTCTCTCTGTTAACCCTTCCTCTCTTTCTCCTCTTCACACTCCCTCTTGGGCCATCCGGTACTCGAAGACGCTGCCTCTCTCGGGGAAAGAGTCGTCGAGGCGCCGGCGCTTCGTTTGGGGTTTTCCGTTCGTGTCCCCCTCTCTTCCATACCCTCCTCCTCCGGGGGTGTAGAGGCAGAACATGTCCTGTAGGGGGAGACAGAGAGAAGGTTAATCTGACTGCTTATAGGTAAAATAACATCAAATAAGAAGTACTTTATTGTGTTTGAGTTGCAGCAGCATAAAAGACATGGCATTGTACAATACCAATTAAAAGGTAAGAAATAAACAAGAAAGTAGAAAATATACATGTTGTCAGTTTACGCTTTGACCATTTTTGAAATGTAAAGCTTTACATGAACTACATTTTCAAGCTAGTTCACAACAGCTTTCTTATGAGCTTCATTCTGTGTTTACCCTATGGTCCAAAAACATGCTATTTTTCTGCCTTCCTGCACAAAAAGAATAATAATGCATTCAAATAAATGTTGTTGCTAATCATAGATATTATCCAGACCGTGAAAAACATCCTTCAAAAATTGAGCATACAGAAAATCATTTAATTATTTTGCTCAAACAGTGGCATGATGTAAACACACTGGCATTTAAAGAGTTACAATCGTGGAAGTATTTAGTCGTTTTTCCGTCGATATTTGGCAGATCGGGACTAATATGGGTTGAGAGTGAAAGTGGAAAGTAATAACACATTTTTATGGCAGCTTTTGACGCATTTGAAAAGTGAAGCACAATGGTTGAAATGTTTGCGTTAAATATAAATATAAAAGAAAAAGGATCATTGCCATGGAAGTAACATGAATACACAGGAATGAAGAATATGTTTTCCATGCAACATAACAACGTTCATTTCACTATGACATTTGGAAATACTGTTTCTTTCACACATGCACAGTCTATATATATATCCTTTATTTAACCAGGTAAAAACTCTCATTGAGATTAAAATCTATTGACCTGGCCAAGAAGGGCAGCAAGAACAACAGATAAAACACAGACAATACAGGCAGACACATCCAGCTGTAAAAACAATCAGATGGCACATTAACCAGTCTATATGCGATAAAAGAAACTATTAGAAATCATTAAAAACGGTCAGTCTTAGTCTCACCCCGGGCGCAGGCTGACGCTGGTCTTGCCTCCCAGGTTGAGGACTCGTCCGTCAGCTCTGTCAGGAGGTTCAACCCGGAGGAACCGTCCTCACCCCCTGAGCAGCAGAGAGAGAGTGTTAGAGAGAGACAGAGCAAATACCTTTCAATGCAAATTAAAAATGTCCATATGCATATATAATGACTATTATCATAATTATCAATTGAACGTAAAATAGGATGAGAAATGAAAATGTCTTGGTAGGAATTTATTTTTAGAATGGGTGTATGTATGTATATGTGTACATATGTATGTATATATAAATTTGGCTTATCTGTGGAGTATTTAATTATCCTTTATTGACTTCATCCTGCAACAGGATGACTAACGGAGGGCTACCTCTGTATAAACTGCTTTCTGCCCTCCACTTCTACACATTGTGTTTGTTTGTTAGATGTATAAACTGTCTAATTGTTGAAATAGTAGAATAAAATAATTTAAAAAAAAGATACAAGTCTATATACATGTAAATAGAATGTTATGTACAAGTACAGAATTAAATAAAATAATGTAAAAAAAATTCAATACGGTTTTATTTGCCGTGTATAAAATGTCTGCTGGTTCAGGTGAAGAGGTTGTTACAGGATGTGTATTTTGTATATTGTGTAATTCTTATTATACTTTTTGTATCTTTAATATTTTTTTACGCATGCTTCTGAGGTAAACTGAGCTGTCTGTGGCTTTTCTGCTGTAACAATGTAAATGCCCCCTCTGTGGGACGGATAAAGGTATTGTGGATTCTGAGGTTACCCTGCAGGCCGTACGGCCGGGTGGACCTCCTCTCCGTCAGCACCGACAGTACCACCTGGTTCCTGAACAGAAGTTTCCGCACCACCCCGTCTCCCCCGCAGTATCTCCCTGCTCCTCCTGAGCCGGCCGCAGAGAAAGTGCGCTAAGATGACGGGATATCTGAAGAGCAGCAACACGTGGGTCAATATTCATACTTGGTGTCGGGAAAATACTGAACTACTCTTCCAACATGAGAGTAACGTGATGACACAGATACACGGGTCCTGAGGCTGAAGCGCAAGCCGGGGACGAGGGAGATGACAAACAAACAAAATACTTGAGCTCATGTCTCACCTCTTCTCCAGGATCTCGGGGTCGGTGATGCGGGTGTTGGTCATGTGACTGTGAACGCCGCTCCGCCCCCTCCAGCCTGGCCCCGCCCCCGCTCCCCCGGCAACCGTCTCATAGTAACCAACGCTCTCACTGCCGAAGGAAATGTTGTTCATGCAGCCCTGAGGGAGGAGGAGGGGAAGAAAAGTATGGGAAGTTCAAAGAGTTTTAAAAGGTCGCCAATTATACGGTTTTTCATCACTATATCACAGGTCTCAGATATATACAGAGCCTGTCTCTGATTGGCTGAAACACCAAACAGATCATTGCAGCATTACCCATAATCCCCTCTGTTTCAGCCCTGTTTCAAAAGTGCTGATTAAGTCTGTTACTTTAGATGAAAACAAGGAGCCCCTCCCCACGCCCCTCTGAGAGACATTTGGTTACAAAGAACTCAATGGTGCTCTAGAGGAGATTCAGGTGATAAGGTGTGTGGGGGGGGTACCTTGGCTACTCAAGACAAAACATCGTTATGACATCACAAAGTGGCCAAAATCTGATCAGCTCATTTTCAGACAGGTTTTTATAGAAATGGATCAAAAGAGAGAAAATCTTTGTTCCTGAAACTTTCAGAGTCTCTTTCCACAGAGGGGACACATGCTGATGTAGAAGAGACATGAAGAAGAGGGGACACATGATGTAGAAGAGACATGGAGAAGAGGGGACACATGCTGATGTAGAAGAGACATGAAGAAGAGGGGACACATGTGATGTAGAAGAGACATGAGAAGAGGGGACACATGTTGATGTAGAAGAGACATGAAGAAGAGGGGACACATGTTGATGTAGAAGAGACATGAAGAAGAGGGGACACATGTTGATGTAGAAGAGACATGAAGAAGAGGGGACACATGTTGATGTAGAAGAGACATGAAGAAGAGGGGACACATGTTGATGTAGAAGAGACTGAAGAAGAGGGGACACATGTTGATGTAGAAGAGACATGGAAGAAGAGGGGACACATGTTGATGTAGAAGAGACATGAAGAAGAGGGGACACATGTTGATGTAGAAGAGACATGAAGAAGAGGGGACACATGTTGATGTAGAAGACATGAAGAAGAGGGGACACATGTTGATGTAGAAGAGACATGAAGAAGAGGGGACACATGTTGATGTAGAAGAGACATGAAAAAGAGGGGACACATGTTGATGTAGAAGAGACATGAAGAAGAGGGGACACTGTTGATGAGAGAGACATGAAGAAGAGGGGACACATGTTGATGTAGAAGAGACATGAAGAAGAGGGGACACATGTTGATGAGAGAGACATGAAGAAGAGGGACACATGTTGATGTAGAAGAGACATGGAGAAGAGGGACACATGTTGATGTAGAAGAGACATGAAGAAGAGGGGACACATGTTGATGTAGGAGAGACATGAAGAAGAGGGGAACATGTTGATGTAGGAGAGACATGAAGAAGAGGGGACACATGTTGATGTAGAAGAGACATGAGAAGAGGGACACATGTTGATGTAGAAGAGACATGAGAGAGGGGACACATGTTGATGTAGAAGAACATGGAGAAGAGGGGACACATGTTGATGTAGAAGAGACATGAAGAAGAGGGGACACATGTTGATGTAGAAGAGACATGAAGAAGAGGGGACACATGTTGATGTAGAAGAGACATGAAGAAGAGGGGACACATGTTGATGTAGAAGAGACATGAAGAAGAGGGACACATGTTGATGTAGAAGAGACAGAACATGAAGAAGAGGGGACACATGTTGATGTAGAAGAGACATGGAAAAGGGGACACATGTTGATGTAGAAGAGACATGAAAGAGGGGACACATGTTGATGTAGAAGAGACATGAAGAAGAGGGGACACATGTTGATGTAGAAGAGACATGAAGAAGAGGGGACACATGTTGATGTAGAAGAGACATGAAGAAGAGGGGACACATGTTGATGAAAGAGACATGAAGAAGAGGGGACACATGTTGATGTAGAAGAGACATGAAGAAGAGGGGACACATGTTGATGTAGAAGAGACATGAAGAAGAGGGGACACATGTTGATGAAGAGAGACATGAAAAGAGGGGACACATGTTGATGTAGAAGAGACATGAAAAGAGGGGACACATGTTGATGTAGGAGAGAGACATGAAGAAGAGGGGACACATGTTGATGTAGAGAGACATGAAGAAGAGGGGACACATGTTGATGTAGAAGAGACATGGAGAAGAGGGGACACATGTTGATGTAGAAGAGACATGAAGAAGAGGGGACACATGTTGATGTAGAAGCATGAAGAAGAGGGGACACATGTTGATGAAAGAGACATGAAGAAGAGGGGACACATGTTGATGTAGAAGAGACATGAAGAAGAGGGGACACATGTTGATGTAGAAGAGACATGAAGAGAGGGGACACATGTTGATGAGAGAGACATGAAGAAGAGGGGACACATGTTGATGTAGAGAGACATGAAGAAGAGGGGACACATGTTGATGTAGAAGAGACATGAAGAAGAGGGGATACATGTTGATGTAGGAGACATGAAGAAGAGGGGACACATGTTGATGTAGAAGAGACATGAAGAAGAGGGGACACGTTTGATGTAGAAGAGACGTGAAGAAGAGGGGACACGTGTTGATGTAGAAGAGACATGAAGAAGAGGGGACACGTGTTGATGTAGAAGAGACATGAAGAAGAGGGGACACGTGTTTGATGTAGAGAGACATGAAGAAGAGGGGACACATGTTGATGTAGAAGAGACATGGAGAAGAGGGGACACATGTTGATGTAGAAGAGACATGAGAAGAGGGGACACATGTTGATGTAGAAGAGACGTGAAGAAGAGGATTTTGCACAATAGAATCTTTTTTTAAATGCACGAATGCCGTCTCTCTCACCTGGAAGCGGCGCACACCTCAAACGCCCTGAAGATGACGTCCACCACTCTCTGGGATGTGAGCACGTTTCCTCCGACCACTGCTGCATTCTGGGAAGGCTGGAGGATCGAGCCGGGGGAATGACCACTTTGATCGGCGCTAGACAGCCCTGAATATGCAAAGAACCCCCATTCAATAACAGAAACGATATGGAAGTCATTATACTTCAAGCTGAGTCAGCAAACTTTCAGATTTCTGTTTTTCTTGTTTATGCTAATTACAAACTAGAGTCCGACGCAAAACGTGAGAATTTCAGTGGAATGTTTTTGTATAGGTGGAGGTAAAAGACTGGTCCCTATTTCTGTTGAACAAGTGGCCATGGCATTACATATGGAACCTTTAAAATCCCACACAGGTGTCTGAGAATAACCCCCGTAAAGCAAGGCAAGTTTATTTATAGAGCACCTTTCAACACGAGGCAATTCAAAGTGCTTTACAAAAATGAAAGACATTAAAGGTGGGGTAGGTACGTTTCTCAAATTTGAAAGTAAACAGCCGAAAAGAATCCGCCCCTTCCTTCAGACTTCCTTACAGAGCACCTCCTCCAACACACACAACGCGCACATGACGTCAGCAGACCGGTGAAGTGGCCGCCTGTTGCTGGCGAGTCATTGAAGACTGCTGCCATGCACGCCAATGACGGGCACGCCCAATGACGGCACGCCCAATGACGGCACGCCCAATGACGGCACGCCCAATGAGGGCACGAGATACATTTGTGCGTGCACGAGATGGAAGGCTGACAGACAGGGCGGCTGTACTTTATACAGTATCACGGCTTCCACAGATGACATTTTGTTATGGATTTGTTGTCAAAGCACTTCAGATATTCATGCTATCGGGATGTTAAGAGCATTCCATGGAATATAACAAAAGTGTATCTCGAGCCGGTTTCTGAAACGTTACCTACCCCACCTTTAAGAGCATTAAGAGACATATTATGAAATGGCATTTAAAAACACTCATTTAAAAGCAAAGATAATAAAACATGAATAACAAAAGGTACATGGATAAAAGTTACAGTGCAGTGTGAGATATGAATAGTTCAATTAAAAGCAGTGACAAAAAGAAAAGTCTTCTTGCTGGATTTGAAAGTAGTCAGAGTTGCAGCGGACCTGCAGGTTTCTGGGTATCGTATCCAGAGGAGGTTCATGCGAGAACACTAATGTCCTAACTACTCAGTCTGTGTGACGTCCAATTGATCCAACGTGTGAAAAACAGAAACAAAAAAACCTTCCAAAACCTCAAAGTATTTCAAAGAAAGGTCACGTGATTAGCACGGCCCACGGCGCCACAGCCATACGTCCTTTAATACGACATGGATGTTCTGGATGGTTCATAATGTAGCAGCAGGTCAGAAATATATGTTGGGCCTAAACCGTACCTGATTGAGGGGGATGTCCTGGCCCACCATGCAGCGCAGGCAGTAGATGAGGGCGGAGAGGGTGATGGCGCGGGGGGCGTTGCAGTTCCCCCAAACCTCGGTCCCCGTCCCCGTGAAGTCAAACACCGCACTGCCCTGTGTGGGGGGGGGGGAGATGATCAGCTCAGTGTCAGAGATGGCTAAAGTACACACATCCTTCACTCAAGTAGAAGTACAGATACTCGTGTTTAAAAATACTCTGGTAAAGGTAGAAGTACTGACTAAACTTCTTTACTCAAGTAAAAGTAAAGAGGCTTTGAAGTGTACTTCAGTAAAAAGTCCCCATAGCTAGCAGCTGCTTTAAAGAGTACCTGACCTCCCTTTATATTAATAGAACAATAATGTCATTGTTAGCTAATGAATGTTTCCATGCTGAACAACGGCAACATGACAACGTTTCCATTGGTCCCTCTTCTTTGGAGAAGACCAGGAAGTGATGGATACACGGATCGTGTTCCAACCAATAGGCACGCAGTGACTCTAAAGAATAATGACCACGCCCAACACACATTCAGACTAAAGGAACCAGCTGTTTGGGAAATGAGAGAAGTAGAAAGTACAGGTATTTGGGTTCAACATGTAAGAAGTAGAAAGTACAGGTATTTGTGTTCAACATGTAAGAAGTAGAAAGTACAGGTATTTGGGTTCAACATGTAAGAAGTAGAAAGTACAGGTATTTGTGTTCAACATGTAAGAAGTAGAAAGTACAGGTATTTGGGTTCAACATGTAAGAAGTAGAAAGTACAGGTATTTGAGTTCAACATGTAAGAAGTAGAAAGTACAGGTATTTGAGTTCAACATGTGAGAAGTAGAAAGTACAGGTATTTGTGTTCAACATGTAAGAAGTAGAAAGTACAGGTATTTGAGTTCAACATGTAAGAAGTAGAAAGTACAGGTATTTGAGTTCAACATGTAAGAAGTAGAAAGTACAGGTATTTGGGTTCAACATGAGAGAAGTAGAAAGTACAGGTATTTGGGTTCAACATGTAAGAAGTAGAAAGTACAGGTATTTGGGTTCAACATGTAAAGTAGAAAGTACAGGTATTTGAGTTCAACATGTAAGAAGTAGAAAGTACAGGTATTTGAGTTCAACATGTAAGAAGTAGAAAGTACAGGTATTTGGGTTCAACATGTAAGAAGTAGAAAGTACAGGTATTTGAGTTCAACATGTAAGAAGTAGAAAGTACAGGTATTTGGGTTCAACATGTGAGAAGTAGAAAGTACAGGTATTTGTGTTCAACATGTAAGAAGTAGAAAGTACAGGTATTTGAGTTCAAAATGTAAGAAGTAGAAAGTACAGGTATTTGTGTTCAACATGTGAGAAGTAGAAAGTACAGGTATTTGGGTTCAACATGTAAGAAGTAGAAAGTACAGGTATTTGTGTTCAACATGTGAGAAGTAGAAAGTACAGGTATTTGAGTTCAACATGTAAGAAGTAGAAAGTACAGGTATTTGGGTTCAACATGTAAGAAGTAGAAAGTACAGGTATTTGGGTTCAACATGTGAGAAGTAGAAAGTACAGGTATTTGTGTTCAACATGTAAGAAGTAGAAAGTACAGGTATTTGTGTTCAACATGTAAGAAGTAGAAAGTACAGGTATTTGTGTTCAACATGTAAGAAGTTGAAAGTACAGGTATTTGTTCAACATGTAGAATAGAAGTACATGTATTTGGGTTCAACATGTGAGAAGTAGAAAGTACAGGTATTTGTTTCAACATGTAAGAAGTAGAAAGTACAGGTATTTGTGTTCAACATGTGAGAAGTAGAAAGTACAGGTATTTGAGTTCAACATGTAAGAAGTAGAAAGTACAGGTATTTGGGGTCAACATGTGAGAAGTAGAAAGTACAGGTATTTGTGTTCAACATGTGAGAAGTAGAAAGTACAGGTATTTGGGTTCAACATGTAAGAAGTAGAAAGTACAGGTATTTGTGTTCAACATGTAAGAAGTAGAAAGTACAGGTATTTGTGTTCAACATGTAAGAATAGAAAGTACAGGTATTTGGGGTTCAACATGTGAGAAGTAGAAAGTACAGGTATTTGAGTTCAACATGTAAGAAGTAGAAAGTACAGGTATTTGAGTTCAACATGTGAGAAGTAGAAAGTACAGGTATTTGTGTTAAACATGTAAGAAGTAGAAAGTACAGGTATTTGAGTTCAACATGTAAGAAGTAGAAAGTACAGGTATTTGAGTTCAACATGTAAGAAGTTAGAAAGTACAGGTATTTGAGTTCAACATGTAAGAAGTAGAAAGTACAGGTATTTGAGTTCAACATGTAAGAAGTAGAAAGTACAGGTATTTGGGTTCAACATGTCAGAAGTCTAAGTAGAAAGTCGTCAGAAAATAAGTAGTGAGTAAAGTACTGATACCAGGAAAGATGTACTTAAGTACAGTAACAAAGTATTTGTCTCCACCACTTCCCACCTCTGCTCACTGAGCACGTGTTTCAGATGACCATGAGACGATGCTCCCTGCTCACCTCTGTCTCATTGATCTGAACTCTCAGTCTGATCGCTGTCCCGTCGTCCATGAAATCCTCCGCCTCCACATCTAAGGAACCCGTTTCTTGCCGGCGGCGCCGAGCAAAGTCTCTGAGCATGTCCCTCACCGCCAGCTCTGCATTACTCTGAAACATCAACAGGAAAGCATGTAGAGGTACAACACCAGCAGCACACACTACTACTACTACTACTCTGGAACTCCCTCCCCCCCGCACATCCGACAGTCAGACACAACCACCATGTTCAAATCCCAATTAAAAACCCACCTGTTTCAAATCTGCTTACTCACTGTAGTGCCCCCATTTATATTTCATTTGTGTCCACTTGACTGTCTCCTCCATGATTTCCTGTTTGTGTTTTTATCTTGTTCTGTTGCCTCTTAGCTTTTATTTTATTTATTTTTAAATAATTTTTTTTTAAATTGTACGGTGTCCTTGGGTGTCATGAAAGGCGCCTAAAAATAAAATGTATTATTATTATTATTGTTCACTAAATAGTGGTGCAGGGATGAGGTATTTTCGAAGGCTGACCTGGAAGGTAGCATCGCAAAGGCTCTCTCCACAAAGAGCAATGGGGTCTTTCCATATCCATATAAACACCACTTGATTATTGAAGTACAAAGCTAACGTCAGGCTATCAGCGTGGACCACTGCTAAGCTTAAGATAAGATAAGACTTTACTCATCCCGAAGGAAATTGTTGAGCCAGAATTACAAAAATACAATAACCACAGCAGCATAATAGTAAAACTGTACAGTAAAACGAGCAATTAAATATCTACAGGAAACATAGACGGTCACATAATTAGTGTAAATATTACCAGTATTCAGTAGTGCAAAAAAACGTAGTGGCAGATGCATAATTGCACGTTATCATAGCACATTATTAATAATAATAATAATATTGCACATGTTATATAGCGGCAAATTGGACGTGATGACGGTTAGTCGTCACGTTTGTTAGTAACAGCTGTTTTTAAATCCACCAGTGCGGTATTTACTGGCGTATTCTATGTCGTAGAACAAAAATATCTTAAACTTGCGTTAACCACAGACCTTATTTCAGGCTAACAACCAAAACTAATTCAGAAAAACCGGGGACAGGAATTGGGTGAAAGGCTGACTCATATCCCGGTTTCCTCCTGCACCACTAAAGTCACTATTTCTACTGTGCTCAGCAGAGTGGATCGGTGGTGTGGATTTGTGTAGGCCGATCGTAAATTAGCATCCCAGAGAGTCCCTCAACGAAAAGCGATGGGATTTCTCCACTTGATTTTGGATTATAGCAGACATAATCTTGTTTATGATACTCGCACGCTGGGTTCAGCAGGATAATCTCCACATATTAACACCATTTTAAAGATTTTGTAAGTAAAAAAGCTGACTATAAAGGGACAGCTAAAGGCGGCTAATGATGGGTGTGATGACTTTTTAATCCGTCTCATTTGGGCCCTTGTTAAATCTCTTGCTTGTGTTCACCACAACCCTTATTTAAGGCATCTATCCAAGCACGTTAAGTACAACAAGTTGACTTGGTGACAGTGGTAACATGCTGACTCATTCCTGCACCGCTCTCCAACGGTGTTTTGTTTCCTTCACAGTTACCTGGATGTATCCCATGTAGGCCTGAACCACCGCTAACCCATAGCTGTCAATCAACTCCCCCACCAGCTGGCTGCCTCTCCGATTGGCTGCCACCTGAGCCCGCAGGTCTGACAGGTTGTCATGGAGATTACGAGTCCCAGAGGATTCTGGGTACTGGGCCGGAGCCATCAGAGCTTCAGTTACAGCTGAGAGACAGAGGGGAAAGAGACGGACAGAAAACAACATTACTGGGTGTATTATTAAAGAAACAAATGTAAATGTTAAAGAACATAACTTAAAATGATTTGTGTGGATATCCAAGCTCCCTCAACCGGACCATTCTGGTAGTTGCTTATGTTTTAGCCCATTAAACTTGACATGCACTCAAGGTTGCAGCTGACTATTTCCCAAGCACGCAGTACGTTTTTCGAGAAGTAACCTCAGAGGGTTAAATACATGTTTGATGTTAGAAATGACTACATTCATAGCATCCATGATTGCATTTGGTTTGGCTTTGATAGATAACAAGACGAGGAAACTGGTTAACAACATGTTATACATATAGTGTCCCTTGTCTACAGCACTACATCTCTTCTCCTCCTGCTGTTTACTCCTGTCGTGTTGGGGTCAAACACTGACTACCCGGTACAGTAAAAACGTATATTCCACATCTTTATCTGGACTTGTGGGCGAGACCCAGCTCTGACCTCTCTCTGTTCCCCCTCCTCTCTTACCCTCTTCCTGGAAGACCCCACCAGTGACCAGTTTAAAGGAGATGAAGACGGCCCCCTCCTGCTGAAGGGAGGTGGAGTGGGGGGGCATGGAGCCTGGAGTGATGCCTCCGATGTCAGCATGGTGCCCCCTGCTGGCCACGAAGAACACAGGACTGCTCACCCCCTTCCTGAACACCTGGAGCAGGAGAGAAGGGGTATTCAGAATCAGAAACAGGTTTATCCCCAGGTAGGTTGACACGTACGAGGAATTTTACTTGTGCCGTGGTGCATACATAAAAAGAAGTTCCAAAGATATCGAAGTGACTGTTATTTTGTATATATTGATTGTCGTGCTTTTATTTAGGTCTTAATGTGTGCACATGTAAAAATGTGTCTCTGACTGTGTATATCTATACATATTTGCACACATATTTTTACATTTTTATATACATTTGTTTTTATATTCGGGATTGTAGGAAACGGTATTTCGATCTCTCTGTCCTTGACTTTGATTTGAAAGTAAAACAAAAAATAAAAACACAGATACTATTGTAAGAAAATAAAATTATTAAAAAATAGTAAAATATAGCAGTATTTACATAGAAATAGAATGGAATACTATATGGAATAACATTTGGCAGTGATACAAAATGAAAACAGATATTGTACATCATCAAGTGAGAAGAAATATAACTGTGTGATGTCCCAATGCCAACATTACCCCCGCTGAGTAAGCATTTATAGCATTAGTTGTATTGTTAAGGTACAACAAAGAATATCCATACATCTTAGCTCACTTTTAGCTGACTATTTTTAACTGTTTATCTATTACATTCTTGGATTCTTGAAGCACATTTTTGTGTGTTTCGTGTCAACGCTGCCAGACTAGTAGCATGACAAACATGTGCGGCCGTAGAAGGAGAATAAGATGAGATAAGTATGTTTGAATACTAGACTGTGTGTGGCTTCACCAGTCACACACAATTATGAGGAGATAAATCAGACACACAGCCGGAGGACTTACCGGTGTGATGACTGTGAGGTCGGGGAGGTGGCTCCCCCCCGCACACGGGTGGTTACTCAGGATCACATCGCCTTCTTCCAACGTGTTCCCCAGAGACCTGATCTGGAACTGGACGGTCTCCTGCATGGCCCCAGGTGCACGGGGATGTGGGGCGCGTTGGACACCAAACCTCCGTCAGGTCCGAACACGGCACAGGAGAAGTCCAGGCGCTCCTTGATGTTGGTGGAGATGGAGGTTCGTTGGAGAACCCTGCCCATTTGTTCTGTAGAGGAACAGAAGAGGAACACAAGCTGGGTCTGAGTGTCTGGGACTTTAACACCACACACACTCACACACTCAAATCCGGCACCAGACACTTTTTACGCTGCTATGGACTAACTTGCACTAATGTACATTCTCAAAGATATTGAAGTGACTGTTATTTTTCATATATTGATTGTTGTGCTTTTATTTAGGTCTTAATGTATACATGTGTCTGTTGATTGTGTATATATAGGATATACATATTTTATACATATTTGTATTTTTGTATTTGGGATTGTGGGAAACGGTATTTCGATCTCTCCGTCTGTACACACCAACTGAAGGATTGACAATAAAGTTGACTGAGCTGAAAAGAAAATGATACTCAACATGTTACTACCCCCTCCTCCACGTGACCCCCCCTCCTCCACTTGACCCCCCCTCCCCTCCTCCCCTGTGATTTGTACCTGCGATGCTCATGAGCGGTGGAGAGAAGATGGAGAGCTGCACGGTGTTGAGCTCCGTGCCCAGAGCGCAGTGAGGGTCCGAGCCCACCGTCATGCACACATCGCCCCCTGCTGTCAGACGGGCCTCACAGCACGGCTCCACCAGGATGGTGCTGATGGACGAAAGAGCAGAACACATATTCAGGCAAAACAGGCATTCATGTATTTTAAAGAAACCACTGTTCAGTAGGCTCAAGTGGAAGTATCTCAGTATGTGGAAAAGATCACGTCTGTTAGGGAAGTTATTGACCTAGACTCCTAGATATGACGTACAGGACCAACCCTGACGTCTGTGTATGTCCTTTAAGGACATAGGCTGCTTCAGCCATATGTTATCGTTCCCATTCTGTGACCGGTCAACACTCGGTCACAGATGGTCTGTTGTTGTGGGTGCACTGGGACACTTCCTTCTTTGTTGTTTGCGTACTCCACGGTATGACATCCTCAGGCCATAAGTGACGGACGCAGGTAACTCAGTGTTCCCAAACTATCTAAAGCTATCTTATAAAAATATGTTGATTACTCTGTGAAACCAGTTAAATGGGCTGACGAGAGAGAGGCGCTCCAGAATTGACGTGGCAACCACCCGTGCAGTCAGACCGTGACTGCTGTGACTTGTGACGTGAATCCTCCGGCCGTAACTCCAAATAAACCTCCAGTGTTTGACATCGAAGCTCCTGCTCCACCGTGTCTCCTTCCTGAGTCGGTGACTGCATTGCTACACAGAAGAAACTTCCCTTACAACGTCTCACTTAATGACAATTATTGGGACTGCAAAATGACTCAGTCAATGTTTATCTATTCAAATGTTTCCAGTCTGTTGACTACTTCCATTCTTGCGAGGATAATAAATACATGTATCCTGATTATTGAAGCTCACGCCGGTGATGAGTGATTTTTTTATTTTGACAGCTGTTATAACACCTGCCTGTTTTTGTCGATGATGATGGCCGGCCCCTTGATGCTGTGACCGGACGGCAGCTCCTCCCACAGATACACACCTGTGTCCAGGTACCCTTCCTCAAAGTAACACTTGGTCATCTACACGGAAGAACAGAATAATACATTTAAAAAGGTAGGATTTAAAACCGATATAAACTTGCTTTCTTTTGTCCCTTTTTCACGTTAGGACGTTTTTCTGTGTGTATTTGAGTTGTATGTATTTATAAGAGTGTGTGTACCGTGGACTGGTTTGGCCTGGTCCGCGCCCCGTCTTGGTTTTATACACAGATTTGATCCCAGATTTCCCACAACCCCTCACTCTGATGTCATCCACCATGATGGGTCTGTCCGGGATGGTGAATCCAAACTCCTTCAGATAACTAAAGAAGAGAAAAGGCAGCGGCAGGAATGAACTCGACTGTTTATACAATGTGAACAGAGGATTTAAAACCGATACAAAGGGTGAAATGTGTAAGAGGCAACGGGTAAACCTGTTGAATAAATGTGTAGAGACAAATCTGACCGCTTGGTGAAGGCGCTGCGGAAGTCTCCGGCTGCACAGGACTGAGCGTTAGCGGGGTGACCGTCAGCGGTGACCATGAGGGCGCAGTCTGTGCCTTTATATCGCAGGTGGAGGAAGACTTCCAGCGATATCTGACTGCTGAAGACGACAAGAAACAGAGAGGGAGGGAGTATTCAGAGCCTGCACTGAATTTAAAGTACTAATACAACACTGTCCTGCATCCTAAACCGTTCTTAAAGTGTTCCTATCATGCTATATTTGAATAATATATTGTAGGGCTATACCTATATAAAACATGTCTGCGAAGTTTTTTGTTCAAATACCAAACAGATCATGCATTTTAGCCAAGCCTCATTTCGCTCTATTTGCTCTTTTCCAGCCCTGTTTTTGAAAGGGCTGATTCTGTGAGAAGTCTTCTTCGCTGCTTTTGTGTCAGACTACAGCGCCACCTACAGGCCTGGCATATGTACTACAGCGTCTCCAGTGCTTTCGAGCGGCAATGGCCGTGGCTGTCTCCTCCTGATAGGTGGAGAGTTGCCCATATAGGCGGAGCTCCCCGTTTCTGACGTCAGAACAATTTCAAATCTGGATCAAATCCGTTGCAGCCCCCGTTTTTAGAGATTTGGGTACGGAGGAAAAGAGAGAGGGTTGTGTTTTTCTGACACTTGGTGAGTTCCCTGACACACCGGGGACACATATTCATGTATAAAAGACGTACAAAAGTGCATTTTGCATGATAGGTCCCCTTTAAGTAAAGTTTTGTATAAGAAAGTAAAAGTATTGACTGTGCTTCTGACGATTATTATGATGATATCAATCTGGCACAATATATATACCTCAACATTTAAAATTGAGAACATTCTGTGTACTTTTACTGCAATACACACACACACACACACACACACACACACACACACACACACACACACACACACACACACACACACCACACACCTCCATCTTGGTTTCATTACTTGTTTAGTGAGATACTGTTACAGGATGTGTATTTTGTAAATTGTGTATTTTTTTATCATAATTTTTTTATCTTTAATATTTATTTACGCATGCTTCTTAGATAACCTGAAGCTGTCTTGGCTCTTTTCTGCTGTAGCAATGTACATTTCCCCTCTGTGGACGAATACATGTTTTCTGATTCTGTAGAGGGTCTAGTTTAACCTGATCACCCCGCAGTGACCTGCTGACCTGCTGAATCCTCGTGCACACAGCGTCTCTCGGCAGCGCTCTGAGAGCTGCTCCACCCTCCGGTTCAGATCCCTGAAGGCCTGCTGCTCGTACTGCAGGGAACACGGCTCCTGCTCCTCCTCCACCACGTCAGCCAGAGCCAGGCCGTAGGCCGACAGCACGCCGCTGTATCTGTGACACACACACACACACACCACACACACACACACACACACACACACACCATGTATACATCACTTCAGGGGACATTACATTGACTTACATGCATTTCCTGGAGACTTATCCTAACCTTAACCATAACCAACACATGCCTAACCCTAACCCTTACCCTTAACCCTAACCAAGTCTTCACCCTAAAATGAATGATTCCCCTTATGGGGACCTCCAATTTGTCCCCATAAGGGAGGTGAGTCCCCACACGTGACTGTGTAACATCATGTAACAGATTTAGGTCCCCACAAGTATAGTAATGCTAGGCAACACACACACACACACACACACACACACACACACACACACACACACCCTTACTTGTGTATGAAGACAGTCTTCATCCCCAGGGCGCGGGCGATGGCACAGGCATGTGCCCACCTGCCCCCCCGAAACACGCCAACACATGCTGAGAGGTGTCATGGCCTTTAGCCTGGGAGGTATGGGTGTAAGGAAAGAGAAAAGAATGAAGAGAAATCATAATTAAAATCATTTGCACTACAGGTATTTGTGTTGTACCAGTATTGATTGATTTTATTTTAGGGATTATAAAGAGAAAGAAAATATATATATATACAAAAGGTTGAAATGTTAAAGTGAAAACACAACAAAGCACGAGATATGCAAAATGAAAGAAACAAAGATTACCCTGAAATCTATTTAAATTCCTCCACAATTAAAATGCAAAAAATAAATGAAATCTGAAACCCACTGGTATGGTGACAGCCCTATTTGACACATTTACCAACCAAACAATTATCTGGAGTTAAAACCAAAGCATACCTGTGTCAGCGCTCTGATTGGCCGGCACATGGCCTCATTAGCAACACGGATGAATCCCATCGCACCCCTCCTCCACACTCATCTCTGACCCGCTGCCGTTGGCTCCATTTGTACTAACCTGCGAATAAAAACACAACAAAACCACATTACAGCCTCATCAGTGATACTCCCTTATAGACTTATTTAGAACTATATCAGTAGTGTATAGTGCCTGTGATTGCTTAGAGGACAGGAAGGGGTTGATCTCCTTGCTCAGACGATGGAAATGCTTCATGGTTTCCTCTGAAGACAGCGCCTCATTCTCCCCCGGCCCGAAGATCTTTGGGAAGAAGGACGGGAGGAGTCGACCCAGAGCTAAGTTAGCATCGGTCACAGTCAGAGGGCCGCCTAGGAACACAACCAAGGGAATACATTTAAACTGAATGCGGTTCAAAGCGGGTATTTCAGTCTTGTATTTAACATATGTTATGTAAGTCTGTGAGAAATGTTATGCTATGGCCCGACAGGGAACATTAGATTTGAAGTCGGGTTTATTTTTGTTGGCACACAGCACATTTCCAACTGAGCACTAGGAGCTCCAGCTTCAGTTATATCATCTGAAACTTGAACCTGTGCCAATGTCCAGGCTTCCTATAGCTAAACCAGATTATACATCCACAGAAGGGGGAGGGAGGAGGACACGAGGAGACAGAAGGAGAAGCTCTGTGTGGATTTATGTCACACGGATGGATTTAATGATGGAAGGAGTGGCGAAAGGTGGGAGAATCGACCGTGACATGTATAGTTTGTAAAACAGATACAAGGGAGGAAGCACAACAGTGAGTTACCTTTTCTGTAGCAGGCGGGTCCTGGATGAGCTCCTGCAGACTCTGGTCCAACCACAAACATCCCTGATCTGAGAGGAAGGAGGGACAACAGAAAGGAGAGAGGCCATGAAACCCAAAGGGGCAGAAATTGTACAAATCTGGATCCAACTGGATGCAGAGAGGAAGAAAGAGTATCGTGAATGTGTGATAGGCATGTGGCGCAGTGGATAGAGCCTTGGTGTTCGATCAGGGGGTCACAGGTTCAAACCCCACTGCAGTCAGCATGTCAGTATTGAGTATGGAAGTCGCTTTGGATAAAAGCATCTAACAAGTAATGTAATGATAACATGGCCTTATCTGCTTAAAAAAACAACAAGAGTACTCAAAATCTCAAAGCTTAAGTACTTTGGACAAAAGGGCCTACAGTCTTTCATGCCTGTGCCACTTTGTTCTAGTAAGAACTGAGGTCATTCTATCCTAGCACTTTATACAATCAGATTTGAAGTCGACCCCCAGGTTTAAGCCCAGCGGGGTCTACTCGCCAAACACCATTACGTGCATCTGTGTATTCCCCGACAATACATATATATCGTTACATCAACACCGTCTCTCCTGATTGAAATGAAGCTTAGCGCAAGTTCAACCAGGAAGAGCGTCTTTAGTCATTCATTCACATATTCCCAGCTTACTACTCTCTCTCCTCTCAATCAGTGATCGAGCTAAACCTATCACCTAAACCTTTAGGTCTGCTCTCCCCCTTCCTCACAGTGGTCATTTCCCTGTTGTTCGGAGCTAGTGACCGACCTGAAGAAGAGGCGGGACCCTCCTCCTGCAGCTACAGTGTTGATGTCCAGCTGCGGGCCTGCAGGGTGACTCCGGCAGTCGTTGCCTCGAACACGTGTTCATACTGACCCGCGTAGCGACTTACATCAGTGGATGTTCCTGGAGAGTGCAATAAGATGGAAGAAATCAGGAAGACAAGTAGCATGGAAAGCTAACACTTAGCATCCCCCGTGTATTCCCATTTTCTTTAATCTGTAAATAATCTATGCACAGGATAATAAAACATGTCACATGTAATAACAATGTTTAAAGGCGTTTAAAACTACAAAACAACAGCAGGAAGTTCCTCACATAGTGTGTTTGCCTGCAATACATGGACACTAACAATATCCCTCCGCTTCTCTGCAGCTCCACTGTTCTTCATTATGCAGCATTGCCCCTACTCACCTCCCATGTCAAAGCCAATCACAGCTTTCTTCTCCATCTGGTTGTATGACGTGATGGCGTATCCCACCACCCCCCCCCGGGGCCGGAGAGGACGGCCCGCGACCCGCAGAACTGATCCATGGGAGTCAGCCCGCCGTCCGACTGCATGAAGAGGACGTCCACATCCTGAGGACAGAGGGACGGTAGAGAGGGAGGAGACCATATTGCTGTTTGGATGAAGCTCAGCATATCAAAAACATGTCTAAACTTCAAAAACAGAAGCGCCACCTGCAGATTAAAACGGACGTCACTGCTGCCTGGTGTGACCGAGCAGAGTCGTATTCAAATGATTGCTAATAGGAAAAGGAAAGTCTAATATCAAAACATATATGAAGTCTTAAAGGTCGCCTATTATACTGTTTTTCATCAATATATTCCAGGTCTCAGATATATCCAGAGCCTGTCTCTGATTGGCTGAAACACCAAACAGATCATTGCAGCATTACCCATAATCCACTCTGTTTCAGCCCTGTTTCCAAAGTTACTTTAGATGAAAATAAGGAGCCCCTCCCCACGCCAGAGTTCCCGTTAGCCGGTAATTACCGGACTATGACCGGTAAAATATGCTGAAGACCGGCAAATCTAAATCTCTCCGGTCAAAGTGTCCGGTCAAAATAATTTCCGTTTAGCGCAATACCGCATCAGTTGCACAACTTGCGCCATTTATGAGACAGACAAGAATAGTCAACTCTAATGTCTAACACGTAATGTGGAGAAAGAGATGTCCTGTGTGGGTTGATTGTGCGTTGATCTGTTGGTAATGCCTCGGGGTTCCGGTGGGCATGTAAACAAATGCATAATGCTGCGCTATACTTTGCGGCCTCACCCGGTTGCATAAGCGACACTTATTTTTTAGGTGTCTTTTGATAAGCAGGTAGTCCATCATTAGCTAGAACTAGCTGGATCCGATCGATATGGACATAAACGCGAGTGAAGTCTAATCTGACGAGAGAGAGAGATCAGCTGCTGCTGACGAGTCGACACGCAGCTCTGCATATCACATGCAGCGGTGAGCGGAACAAACACACACTTCAGGTTAGAATATCACACGCAGCTATTTTAATTACCTCTCAAACTACCTGAACTAGTTATAGATGTGTTTAGTTTTACTGTCGGGTCACTCATTACATGATACTGACGGGCTGTCAGGAGAGGGAGAGAGCGCTCCGTTTATTATTCCCGTGTTATTATAAGTTACTGTTCACGGGGGGGGTTACCTTGGTTGCTGATTGGCTAATGGTTACACAAGACAACACATCTTTATGACATCATAAAGTGGCCAAAATATGATCGGCTAATTTGTCTTTTTATAGAAATGGATCAGGACAAAAAGTGAGAGAATTGTTTTCCCCTGAAACTTTCAGAGTCTCTTCACACAGAGGGGACACGTGTTGAAGTAGAAGAGACATGGACAAGTGGATTTTGCTTAATAGGTGACCTTTAAGTGGGTCTAGTGGAAAACACACCTTGAGGCCCCCCTTGAACCCAGAGGTGAAGCCCTTTAAGTACTGATGTATTTTGGGAGTGAGGTATGCATCTGCGCAGACGGTGTATCCGCGAGGCACCGCCCGCACCATGGGCATCACCTGGCTGGACAGAGACACCTGAGAGAAGCCCAGACGGAGAGCCAGAGCGCCGACGGCTTTCTCATGATCCGACCATCTGAAGGAGAGAGGCGAGGAATGAGGCGAGGCAGGAATGTAAAGCAAACATAAAAGTCTTATGTAATTAAAACCGCTCCTCTAAAGCCTGCCTTTATCTTTTA
This sequence comes from Chaenocephalus aceratus, assembly GCA_023974075.1. Taxonomy (NCBI): domain Eukaryota; kingdom Metazoa; phylum Chordata; class Actinopteri; order Perciformes; family Channichthyidae; genus Chaenocephalus; species Chaenocephalus aceratus. Next base: position 84,773 of record JAMFTG010000377.1, on the reverse strand, counting down.
AAGCTGAGATATGTGAAAGCAAGTGGAGGTAGAGTAGAATGTGAATGGATTCAAGGAGAACAGGGAATAGATACAGTTATTGATCTCACACTAGTATTATATAACATCTTGTCCTTGGTGTGCGAGTTTTGATGTAAATTGTATTCGGTGTTGTTCTATAGATCTGTTGCATCCTCTTCTTTCCAGTAAATTAAAACATGTTCGATAAAGTGGGATACACTTTAATATAATGCACGTTTTTAATTTCCAGTTACTTGGAGAACTTTTATTTTGAGCGAGAGAAGGTCCTGTAGCTTTGGCAATTTAGCAGAACATGTAAGCTAAGAAATACCAAATGTTTTATTATGGAATGTATAGTTCTGAGAAGGAAAGAAAAGTTGGAAACGGCAGGTTTAGACTTTCAAAAATTGGGAAATAGATGCACCTCTTAAAGTTAAACATGAACTTTCCCCCAGTGCAGCTCATGGGGACCCATACAGTAACAGTGGAACCAGGCTATCAGACACCCGAAACCTCTGACATACATGCCACTATCCCCACAGAGAGGGTGGGAGCTGTTCACCAGTGACAGTGACAGGGAGAACAGACAAATGACTTCTATAAGAGAAGGAGAGATGGGCGGGGACAATCCTTAAAAGGTAGACGGACAAGATGTACTGACGTGTAGGAGTGCAGCAGGAGGACAGCGAGGCTGGTGATCCCCCGGGACAAAACCCCCTTCAGGTCCTTCTCCACCAGATCCAGATCCAGCTCCCTCCACACCTCCAGAGGTCTCCTGTGCTGCCTGAGGGAAAACACACACACACACACACCACACACACACACACACACACACACACACACACACACACACACACACACACCACACACACACACACACACACCCCACACACACACCACACACACACACACACACACACGGGCAATTCAAATGATGCTATCAAACAATGCCATCATGCATGTGACAGAAGTGCAGAGGGATATTTAGTATGATATAAATCTGTACATCTGTATAAGGCAGTATACACATTACAAACAGCAGTGCAGAAAAATAAATACACTATAGATAAGGTATAAATAAGACAGTTTCATAAAGACATAATAAAGAATTAATAGGAATATATTATGGGCCGTTTTTAAATTCTAGAAATAAATATGAGTATGCCATAGAAAATAGTTGTTTGGAAAGTTTTTGTAAATACACATAAATTGGTATGTGAAGAAATGAGAGTCACTAAGTATCCAGGTGTGTGTGTGTGTGTGTGTGTGTGTGTGTGTGTGTGTGTGTGTGTGTGTGTGTGTGTGTGTGTGTGTGTGTGTGTGAGCTGACTTTCCTACACTTACAATACATATAATGTATTCCTCCCACCACTGAAGTCACGCACGACTGACATAATGTGAAGTGTATTGGTGGTACAATGGTTTGAGTTTCACACCTGTGACAAGACGCTTGGGGCCTTTCCTGGGCAGCTGGCAGCCATCTTGCACGAGAACAACCCGCTCGGCCACTTCTATGACTTCTTCATACAGCACATCAGGAACTACCACCTCCTACACACCACACACCACACACACACACACACACACACACACACACACACACACCACACACACACACACACACACACACACACACCACACACACACACACACACACACACACACACACACACACACACACACACACACACACACACACACACACACACACACACACACACACACACACACACACACACACACACACGAAGTCAAATAAAAAGCCGGTCTTGAGGAAAGTTTGACCAACAGCTCATGTCAGAGCCCTATAGATAAGGATGAGGCCATATTTCAACATGCATAACTGTTCTGCATTAGCTCCATAGATAAGTAACCATTGGTACAACGGGTCAGGGGACAAACTCCAAAAACTGCCCCGTGTTCCGTTACGTAAAATAATGTCTAAACCTTGTAGGTTACAGCGACCTGGACCCGGGGTATTCATGAACATTCAGAACAGTAAAAAACATCATGATGATGATTTGGAACTGTGGTCGGATACGCTGTCTATTTAGAATACAAGTAATTCACCTGTGGCCTTTTCAGTTAGCATGTTGTATAAGCATGTCTGGACTCGCTTTACATATGGAAGATACATGGGCCGACTAGGCACAGACCCAGAGGCCCAAACCTTGAAATCACCTGCAAAATGTCAAGACACTTATCATAGAGATGCAAAATGTCCACAAAGTCTTAAAATTACTAAAAGAGTCATAAAACCACAAAAAAGATGCATAATGATCACAATTATTATGAAAAGAGGCACAAAACAACAAATATGACGCATAAAGACCACAAGGAGGGAAGTAACGAGAGCAAAGACACTAACAATGAAACGCAAAACCAAAATATATGAGACACAATGACCAGAAAGTGATGAAAAACGACAACAAAGACAAGCTTAAAACAACGAAAAGGACAAAACAAAGTGCTAAGGCCTTTTAAGTGTCTTTGCTCAGGGACTCATGACTTTACAATTTAGTTTGAAACCTTTTTGTATAAATATTCATGTGTTAAGAACATCAAGCATTACACACCAGATCGAACAGCTTGGGTCTGGCCTGAGTGCCGATGTGCAGCAGGTCTTTGAAGCCCTGTGTGACCATCAGAGCCGTGCGCTCCCCCTCTCTCTCCAGCAGAGCGTTGGTCGCCACCGTGGTGCCCATCCGGATCCAGCCAATCAGAGAGGTGTCCACCGGCTGCTCGCGGGGGAACATCCGCCCCGTTTCCTGTGCAAAAATATATCATGGTTCACGTCGTTTTTGATTTTGTGTTGATTTAATGAGCAATACTATAAAAGCTACATGGATCTGTGCAGCATTCATTCATCCACCACATTGCCTTTGGAAACACATACATCTATTGTGCATCGGTGCTTTTATATTTTGTTATGCTTGCTCTTTTTTCAGCTCCTGCTTTACACTCGCAAAGTTACTAACATTTTCCTGTGCTTGAACTAATTGCAACTAATTGATTAGTTTGGCGCCCTAATCGCCAATTATTCTGATTATTTGTAAAAGTAATTTTCATGCATGTCAGAAAACAGGGAAAATCTGCACACAAATGTACTACATGGTGTTCCTCAGGGGTCAGTATTGGGTCCACTCCTGTTTATTATCTACCTACTCCCCCTTGGCACTATCCTCCGTCATCATAATGTCCATTTCCACTGTTACGCCGACGATACCCAGGTCTACATATCTACATAGTTTTTTTGTATTGTATGTAGTATTATTATATTATTACTATCATGTAAAAGTAGATGTATCTGGGTTTTGCCCTGACGAAATGAAACATTTAAAGACGTCACCTTGTACTTGACATGGGCGTTTTTCACTAGTTTCTGATGTGTTATACTGAATTATCTTTTATTATTAAAACAATTGCTAGCTAAAAACTAAATTCTCTTTGTTTTTGCAATTAAAACAGGTATACATTTGGTAAAAATGGCTTCCGAAGAGGTGAGCTATGGAACTTGAACCAGACTCATTACATTTAGTGTCAAGGCTTTTATTGGCTTGTGTGCATAGTGTAGTTATGACAATGCAAATCTTAGATCACATTTAATGAGGATTCCAGAGAATCAAAAGGAACGTTTAAGGAGCTCCAAGTTAAGACAGCTACATTGGTCTTTGAGTGTTCGGTAATTCTCCAAAACTCAAATGGAATATTAACTAGTAAATGCTTGCTTATGGTATGAATAATGTCCTGTCACGTTACCTCCTCCAGGACCCTGCGGATCCCCTCTGTTGGGGCGTCTTTGTAGTTCTGGGGGTCCCGGGACAGCAGCTTCAGGACTCTCTCGCTCCCATCGGGCAGACGGGCAAACACATCGGTGAAGGTGCCCCCCCGGTCGATGGCAAAGTCGAATTTCCCTGAGTCTCAGCCATGGTGAAGAGAGAAGAAGAGCTGCTGAGAGAGATAATCTGCAGTCACAGGAGGAGAGTGAGGGGTGAGTTATATTCTCTGTATCACCGCGCTGATAACACATATGCTCGTTCACTAATAATATAATAATAATATAATAACATGGGACTTTTATAGCGCTTTTCATGAAACTCAAAGACGCTTTGACAGAGAATTAAGAAGAGAAAAAAAGACAAAGAAAACAAAAAAAAATAGATGACAAAGAAATACAAAAAGAGATAAACAGAACAGAAAATAGGGGGGGGTCAGTGGTTGAATGCAGTGTTGAACAGGTGGGTTTTGAGTGATGTTTTGAATGCTGTGAGGGAGGAAGAATCTCTGATGGATTGGGGTAGTGAGCTCCAGAGGGTGGGTGCAGCAACGGAGAATGCTCTGCCACCCAAGGACTTGAGGTTGGTCCGGGGGGGAGGGACAGGAGGTTGGCAGTAGCAGAGCGGAGGGAGTGTGTGTCTGTGGAGGAGGTCAGTCAGGTAGGATGGGGCCAGGTTATGGAGGGCTTTGTACGTCATCAGGAGGATCTTGTACTCAATCCTCTGGGGGGATGGGGAGCCAGTGGAGCTTGATGAGGACGGGTGTAATGTGTTCACGGATTCGGGTGTGGGAGAGTAGACGGGCGGCGGAGTTCTGGATATATTGAAGTTTTTTGAGGATTTTTGCAGGTGAACCGTAGAGGAGGCTGTTGCAATAGTCCAGACGGGAGGTGATGAAGGCGTGGATGAGGGTTTCGGCAGCAGTGGGAGAGAGGGATGGACGTAGACGGGCGATGTTTTTGAGGTGGAAGAAGGCTGTCTTTGTGATCTGTTTGATGTATTTGTTGTAGAGGGTTTGGTCAAATATGATGCCTAGGTTCCGGATGTGAGGGGAGGTTTGAACTGGGAAGCCGTCTATGTTGAGGGCGAAGTTATGGATAGGTGTGGTGAGCTTGTTTTGTCCAATGATTATTATTTCAGATTTATCGCAGTTGAGTTTCAGGAAGTGAAGTTGGAGCCAGGATTTTATTTCAGTGATGCAGTTTGTCAGGATGGAGTGGGTAGCAGTGGAGATGGACTTGGTGGAGATGAGAAGCTGGATGTCGTCGGCAAAGCAGTGGAATTGAAGTCCATGACGGCGGATTATGTGACCAAGGGGAAGCAGGTAAAGGATGAAGAGGAGGGGGCCGAGAACTGAACCTTGAGGGACACCTTGGGGGAGAGGAGCGGTGGGGGATTTGCAGTTATTGATGTAGATGAACTGGTTTCTGTCAGAGAGGTATGAAGTGAACCAAGAGAGGGCAGTGCCGGTGATGTTGAAGGTGGTTTCAAGACGGGTGAGGAGGATGGAGTGATTGATGGTGTCGAAGGCAGCGCTGAGGTCAAGGAGGATGAGGATGTTGAGGTTACCATCATCGGAGGAGAGGAGAAGGTCATTTGTAATTTTGAGGAGTGCGGTTTCGGTACTGTGGTTTGAGCGGAATCCGGATTGAAAAGTTTCATAGAGGTTATTAGCAAAATCCAATCTTTATTCAGACTCAAGGTCCATATCACAAAAAGACAAAACACACATCAATAAATAAGATAAAAAGCTAAACACAAAACAGATAAAAACATAAAATCAGTCCAATCACAGCGAGCCACACATGCTCACCGTCTGTAGAGGCTGTTGCGCCAGTGTCTCCAAATCATGGAAGAGAACCGGGTAGAACTCTTCAGAGGGTTAATTAAAATCGAGATAACATGATTGTCCGAGTCTTCCAGGCGACACATGAATCTGTACATTAACTTTCTTAAAAGGGCTTGACAAGTAGGTACCCCCAAGTTAACAAACAGCTGGCTGGCACTGTGCCATCTCGGTACCCTCAGCAGCAACCGTAAAGCATCGTTGTATGCAACTTTTAGTCTGTGTATGCTTCTAACCGTGTAGTTACTCCACAGGTGAGCCAGAAAGATGATGCTTAAGTTGTGCCGCTACAGCGCATTCCAGAACTTTTGACAGAAAGGGTAGGTTCGAGATTGGTCTGAAGTTATTAGGGTTGTCAGGGTTTAGTCCGGGTTTTTTCAGAATAGGGGTGATAGCAGCTATTTTGAGGGATGGTGGGATGGTGCCAGAAGACAGGGAGGAGTTGATTGCTGTAGTGATGAGTGAAGAGAGTAGGAAGGCAGGCCTTAACAAAGCTGGAGGGAATGGGGTCCATCCAAACTAAATACACACTTATTGCACACTCACATTTCTTATCAACCCCCACCACGCTTATATAAGTCAGACCCCCCTCTCTCTCTGATCTCCAGGTTTGGTTTAACATTTTGCTGACTACAGACATTCCTCACTCATCAAAACGTTTAACGCACTCCTGTGCATCTTAACTTCACGCTTATCTTACTCTCAACAGATGTGATATTTGACTAAAAGCAGTAAAACCACAGCGGAAAAAACTACAAGTATAAGTATTGCATTCACAAAAATGTAAAAGTGCAAAAGTTTAAGATTAAGATGGACTTTAATTAATCCCTCGTGGGGAAATTGTTTCTCTGCATTTGACCCATCCTAGTGTTAGGAGCAGTGTGCTGCCATTTTGAACGGCGCCCGGGAGCAGTGTGGGGAACGGTGCCTTGCTCAGGGACACCTCGGTGGCACTTGGTCTTGCCGGGACTTGAACTGGTGACCTTCCAGTTGCCAAGCCAAGTCCCTATCGACTTCGCCACCACCGCCCCAAAAGCATCAAAATATACTTTAAGAAAAGTACTTTTTATGCAGAATTTGTCCATAAATATTAATGCATGATGTTCATCAATACAATCTTGCAGCTGGTCTAAGTAGAGCTGCATTTATTAATGTATACTACTGGGTAATTACATTATAAACTATATTAAATTGGTTGATAGCATTTTGTATTAATATGAAGGAGGTAGAAGTAGCCTTTAAAGTAGCAGAAAACAGAACTGGGTCATTCTACAGAAAAGGTGGAATCTGGGTGATATAAATCTGCTGAAATATATTCCTTCTAGAAACATCTAAAAACCTGTTAAATAGCAATAACTAACTCTTAACTTGATGAATCCACAACAAGTCGAGCTTAAAGTATTTTTATTATTGTTATACTTTATACAAAGCTTATTTGTATAGGAATGTCACTGGTGTTACGTGTTACCAGCAAGAAGAGTAACACCAGTGACAATTTGGAGAAAACACTACCATTTTAACAAAATGGCTGCCATGTGTCAGACCAAATGTGGCTTCAGTCAATATCAAAATCGTTTAACTCATGTTCTCATGTTAACTCATGTTCCCATTCAAATGTTCACCCCTAGGCTATGCAATGAGTAACACTATGACAGACTTGAAAGACGCATGTAAAATTTGAAGATAAAATGACACCTTTAACAAACAAAGTAAGAAGTATCAGACTTATGTCTTTGTGCACTGCCTCAAATGATCTCTTGTTACAGGAGGCACTTCAGAGACGGTACATCACTTCAAAATAAAAGCGTTTTGTGTAGCAGTAACCATGGCAGTAACACCAATGACGTAATTTTGGGTGACTGACATTTATTTGATATTATTAATAATAATTTGCGTTTTCTTTTACCATTTCAGTGTTATATTTAATGCTTGTAAATATAAATTAGATTTATTTATTGAAAGAATAATCATTTAAATTAAAACTATAGGCTACAATTCCATGTATGATCAAAGTGACAAGGCAGTTCCTTGAACTTGACATTTTAAATAAATTGCAATTTACGTATAAAACAATTTTTTATTTAGTACCATTGCAAATACAATCTCTATGTATTCAACATATATAATGAATGTGAGTAGTAGGTCAACGTCAGGTATTTTGGTGTCTGCAAAAGTAAGTGACAGCACTTACTTACTGAAGTAAAGTACACATGCAGTACTTGAGTAAATGTACTAGTATGTCTTGTAATTTTAGCTCGTTTGTGACAATTACAAGTTTTCTGCATGACCTTTAACCAACCATGTCTGACTTGTGAGTTTAACCATGCTATTACATATATATAGTGCATTTTCTTTTACAAATGCAGATTATGTAATTTTAAAGGAGTATTCAGTCACAGCCAAACAGAGGATCCCTGCAGGAATATCAATGAGACTGTCCCCATAAAGTGAGATAAAACAGCCATAAACTCGCTACTGATTCTGCAGCTGTTTGGTTTGGACTGTTATCGTTAGAGAGACATTAGAGACAGACCTTGCGTCCCTTGAAAGGCGCTATAAATATCATTTATTATTATTAATATTATTATTAATAGAGGATAATGCAATATAAATGAGTTTTTGAAGACTGTCTGCAGCTGTGCATGCTGTGTCTGCAGACCCTTCAGTCTTTGTGCAATAGGATTGCTTGCAGGACTCAGAATCGACGCTAAATGTGTGCACAAAGTGTCGGTGTTTACCGTGTTCACTCACCGGTCCGCCGCTGCTGCTCTGTCCGGTGATAATCTGTGATAATCCGGTAATTATCAAATGTTCCTCCCCTCTGCACTGACGTTGTTTGAAGGACAGGAAACACAAGGCTGCTGCTGCTGCTGCTGCTGCTGCCTGAGGGTTAAACCCCGCCCCCCTGAGAGGCCCCGGTGACAGTGACGAGGACCCATTGACCTGTTTTTATGCTGGCCTAAAATATGAAGCTAAACTCTAAATTAAAATGTTTCATCATACTCTATGTTATTCTGAATCCATCACATCCGATACCACGCATGCACCTTGTCCAAGTGTCCACACAGCGACACCGACCCCTGCTGGTGGTTTACTGGAAGTACAGATGTGATAGTGAGTGATAATGTATAAAGTGGTCCTCTCCAATTAAACAATACATTACAAAATCCAGTATATAAAACACAAAATAATGCCATCATTCAAGACTGACTGCACCACTTTAGTCACCTGAACATCAATACAATTCAAAAAGTAAATTTACAAGAAATTATAAATCTAAAAGTTGAAGCAAATTAGAGGTAAACAATTAGGAAAAGGGAACATGGGTTAAAATATGTCATATGCTTAAATTATTACTAATAAATTGTCTTCCAGAATAACACCAGAACTAGATTTACGGGGTCTGTAGAAAAAATATATAAAAACAGGAATATATTATTTAAAATAAAACTAAAGCAAGCTCTCAGAAACAGAGAAACCGCAAACAAAAATGTTCTGTTGATAGTAAATCATAGCTTGAAGAAAATAGAAATATCTAAACTTCCAACTGTCAAATTATTTGGAAGCCCATATGGGAAATTATTATTACACAATAGTACCATTTTCAAAATGATGTATGTTTTAGTTGAATAAAGTTTACATTAGTATGCATTAATTAAGTTAGCATTTGCATTTTGACATACTACTGTATGTATGTCCAATTGTTAATAAATACCTTTCTATTTTTAACTTTAATGTTTTCAACATTTATTTAAACAGGTAGTACACAGATTTGGTTAGGACTTATAGATAAAACAATCCTTTAACTAATTTGTTTCATGAAAGGTATTAATATTGGAGTGAATAAAGAACAACGACATGTGTGAGTTTTGAAGTGTATTTATTGATAATTAAGGCACAAGTGAACACCAGCGACACAGAGCTGATGTTTGAACACAGGTAACAGTGGAGACTTCTCGTGGCTCGTCAGTGAGGGGCAGTAGTGTAGTGGAGGTGAGGATTCAATCAGAATAACATGCATAGATGAAACAGAAATTATTCAAAATACTACCATGGGTACAAAGCCTGTAAACATTTAATAAAGCTGTAAGTGTGCTGGCTAACATGCAGCCGACCTATTAAGCGTCCGGACAAAACGAATAAATGTGCCTTCTCAGAAATGTGTTCAAGTATTGCAATAAATCGGACTATTAACTTCTATTTAGTAATAATATCAGCATATAACACTCAGTACCTCAGCACCAAAACAGCCTGCTTCCACTCAAACATTCACAATCAAACACATTTCAAACTTCTTTGGTGACAAAGGACACATGCAGTCAGACTCAAACAATGTAACAATATATAACTCTATTAACTTTGTTTGAATACATCTATGGAGAAAATTGCACGTCAAGGACACAAGACAGATTTAGTCAGAAAACGTCCTCAGAATTAACCTGCAACAGCTTTTGTGCACAAGAATAAGGCCACAGTTTAGTTTCAGTTTAGTTTGGATGTTTTTATGTGAGTCTTATGAAGTACTTATCCACAGTCAGTGTATTACTGACAGCATGCAGTTTGGGTAACAGACAGGAGTACAAACAGGAAGCTAAGTCATGAACTGCTGGAAAAAAAACATATTTTACTGAATGGCTTAGGCCCAAAATACATTTCTGACCTCCTGCTAAATTATGAACCAACTGCACTGTAACTTTTATCCATGTATTTTTTCTTTTAATGTTTAATTGAACTATTCATATTTTAGACTGCACTGTAACTTTTATCCATGTATTTTTTCTTTTAATATTTATTTTCTTAGCTTTTCTTAGCTTAATGTCTTTCATTTTTTGTAAGCACTTTGAATTGCATTGTGTTGAAAAGTGCTATATAAATAAACTTGCAAAAAAAGAAAAATCAATATCAGTCTTTTTCTCGACTAAAGTTAATATGGAGAAGCACCAACAGACAACGCCACTTAAATCCAAACCGTCCCTTTAATGTAATGCATGGCAACTGCTTCCAAAACAGAAAAGGACACATTGCTTCACTTGCAGTGCAAACATTTCAAAGTCAGAAGTGATCTTTTTAAAATATATATATCAACGTATAACTTAAAAGGCTTAATTAAAAAAATAAGTTATTCTAGTGGCACTGAAAAGTGGTTAGAAATGGTGTCCAGTTATAATACGAGGAACCTGCTTGAATACACTTTTCTCTATTTTCGAGAATGCTTTATTTAAAGGTGTATATCTCAGTACATTTTATAATCTGACCTCTCGGGTTTCTCAGTGGCAGTTCTGACATTTAGGATGACATTTCTGATTGTCGACGTTGCAGCGACATCCCCCGCTGGTGTCTCCAGGACCCTTTAAGAAAAGGATCAGAATAAGAGGTGACTTACCTTTCAATAAAACCTTTTTTAACCACCAAGTTTTGGCAGATTTGTATTTGGATCATTGTTCCAGGGTGTTTGGGTTTCTACATAAAGGGTAGTTGAAATGTTTTCTCTCAGTGATCCTGCCATTATGTTAAATGTCTGTTGTTTGTTTTTCATGTATTGTGCCTTGATATTTGTCTGTTGATGTTACGCATGGAGCTGCTGTGATGCAAGTCAAATTTAAGACTTGATCTGAACAATAAAGTATTATCGTATCGTATCGTATCGTATCTTATTACAAAAGAGAGATGCAATGAGGAAAGGAAGGGGTTCTTACCCCCGGCCCCCAGCGAGGCCCTCTGGTCACCCAGCAGATCTCAGAGTGACAGACGGTGCAGCGCAGCCAATCACATCCATCCCTCTTCTGCACGATGATGCCACACTGCGGACAGTGCATGGCCTCGCCTGACTGCACCAGGGTCTGTTTGAGACAGAGAAGTGTGAGTGACAGTTTCTGATATGCAGAGATGGCAAAAGTACACACATCCTTTACTCAAGCAGAAGTACAGATACTCGTGTTTAAAAATACTCTGGTGAAAGTAGAAGTACTGACTAAACTTCTTTACTCAAGTGAAAGTAAAGAGGCTTTGAAGTGTCCTTCAGTAAAAAGTACCCATAGCTAGCAGCTGCTTTAAAGAGTACCTGACCTCCCTTTATATTAATAGAACAATAATGTCATTGTTAGCTAATGAATGTTTCCATGCTGAACAACGGCAACATGACAACGTTTCCATTGGTCCCTCTTCTTTAGAGAAGACCAGGAAGTGATGGATACACGGATCGTGTTCCAACCAATAGGCACGCAGTGACTCTGAAGAATAATGACCACGCACCAAACACACATTCAGACTAAAGGAACCAGCTGTTTGGGAAATGAGAAGTAGAAAGTACAGGTATTTGAGTTCAACATGTGAGAAGTAGAAAGTACAGGTATTTGGGTTCAACATGTAAGAAGTAGAAAGTACAGGTATTTGTGTTCAACATGTAAGAAGTAGAAAGTACAGGTATTTGAGTTCAACATGTAAGAAGTAGAAAGTACAGGTATTTGAGTTCAACATGTAAGAAGTAGAAAGTACAGGTATTTGAGTTCAACATGTAAGAAGTAGAAAGTACAGGTATTTGTGTTCAACATGTAAGAAGTAGAAAGTACAGGTATTTCAGTTCAACATGTGAGAAGTGAAAGTAAAAGTCGTCAGAAAAGTAAGTAGTGGAGTACAGTACTGATACCAGAAACATTTACTTAAGTACAGTAACAAAGTATTTGTACTCCTCTACTTCCCACCTCTGCTGATTCGCATGAAACGTGATTGTATCCCAGATTGGTTTTTGCACCAGTGCATTCATTAAAACCAGTGAAATAGACGGCTGAGAGGAGGGTTTTCTTTCACTTCACAGTTCACACATAAACACAAGTGAACGCAGCTTGCCTTCAGCAGGTGTGTCGTCCTCCTGGCTGCAGAGTCATTTATAGCGCGCGCTGCGAGGTCATCCTGGTATTGCTTACAGTTCATTCCCTCGTGGATAGACTGAGGAGAGACGGGACATAGAAACAAGGAGCTAAATATAACCTCAGTGGAAGTTTAATGCATGCAAATAGAAACATTTCAGTCTCTAAACAGCAGTACGCCTGAGGGGATCGGTCCAATTAGAAACATGTGAGTCTCGATAAGTTCTTTCAAAGCGCTTGTTGTTATCAATTAGCTCCGACTAATTTGTGAGAGCACAGTACAATCCTTCTACTATTTCTATCATCACAACACAGAATATACCATTGTCTACCACTAGGGGTCTCCTAACCAAAACATGACACCATCACAACTCACAAAATAAAACGCAATCTTACCTTGATTACATTTACGGATTGCTCTGGGTTTGAAAATGTTTGGAAATAATGTGAGTATCAAACTCAACAATATATATATGTAACAAAGTGTAGCTGTTGTTCTACTTTGAAGCAGTCATCTTAAACATTGCCCCAATGATCCAATGCTATGTCATGTGTGTGTATGTACTGTTGATATGTCCTACCTTGCAGATGAGGCAGTTGTGCTTGGTGCAGACGGGGCAGTGGAAGACGTTGACCGTGTCCTCGTACACACACCAGCCTGCGCAGTCGGGGGTGGCGCTAGTGGTAGCTGCCCTCGCACCGAGACTCGGCCACCGACAGTCCTCTCTGCAGCCAGCGCTCGTACTCCTGTGCCGGCACCAACTGAGGACGAGGAAGGGATGTAACATATGAAGGACGAGTTCATACTAATTTCCACCACCTAGTTTCCGTTCAACATCACTTCAGTCACATGCTTTTATCACATGGCAATACTTATGTTGATGTATACTTTTTTTAGAATTGTTTTGCTATGTTTGTCTTTGCTTTTGTTTGCTTCGTACAGCCCTTTGAGGCATTTCTTGTGATTTGGGGCTATAATACATTTTGATTTAATACTAATAATACTGCTAACAGGATTCTGTATTTCAGGATTCTGTGGTTTCCATTAACCCATTGTTCTTCCTCACATCTTGTTCTGCGCACAAAGGCATTTAAACTAGAGATGTCCCGATCCGATCACGTGATCGGGGATCGGAGCCGATCACGTGATTTTCAAAAGATCGGAAGAAAAAAATCGGGGATCTGGATTATTTTTTTTCTTTTAATTATTTTTTTAATTATTTTATTTAATGTTACAAAACAAAATGACCATGTTCACGTCTTAAAGTCATCCTGAGGACTTAGTTTTGGTTTAAAATTACACAACATCATGTATGTGTTGCTTTCTTTGGGCTTGTTTTCAGACCTGGTTGCTTATTCCTCTGAAATCTGGCAACAGAGTGGGCGCAGTGTCTAATAGTAGCAGCAAGCTAACGAGAGGCTACGTTCAGCTGGTGACTCGGGAGTCGGGACAGAGAAAATGTCAGGAGTTTGGAAGTATTATAAAATTGAAAGCGAAGGCAGTGTAACAGCCAGATGCAATGTTTGCAAGGCAGAGGTTCCGCGTGGTGGAAAGAACAGAGCTACGTTCAACACGACCAATCTAATACGCTACCTGAGAAACAAACACCAACAACAACACGGCGAGTACACAGCGGCCTCTCAGGTGACGACACTGAAACAACCGACACTTTCAGAGGCTTTCAAAAGGAAGAGAGAAACTGCCCCAGAACAGTGAAAAGGCCAAAAAAATAACAGCCCAGATAGCTGAATTCATCGTGTTGGATGACCAGCCGTTATCTGTTACCTTTTTTTCTCTTAACGCATTGCATAAAGATCGGATCGGGAAAAATCGGTATCGGCAGATTGTCAAAATCAAATGATCGGAATCGGATCGGGAGCAAAAAAAGGTGATCGGGACATCCCTAATTTAAACTGTTACATTCCTTCAGCTTTTTTTTTGGATTATCGTTAATGTTTTTACATCTAGAAGCTGGGGAGGTTGAGAAACTGTAGCTTCATATAAGCTGAAGCCGCTGAAGTCTTTCCTCACGAGGAGAGGTCAAAGTCTGGGCAGAAAACAGAGCAGTAGCTCCAGCACAAAGTACTTTAAATATTCAAAACTTGACTGGAAATCAACACAAAACAGGCGTAACTCCGATAGTTAATGGAAAACAAGATGGAAAATCTGTAGTCATGTTTGCAGCATGCTCAAATATAGTGTCTCAACTGAACTGCAGCAGCATCAAGAGGTGTGCATTCTTCTTGTAGTGACTAATGGACACCTACACTCTTGATGTTACTGCTACTTTCCCTGATGGACTAACTCAACACCGTTCTGTTCTCTTTACACAGAAGGAAGCATTCTCTTAGCTACTTCAGGGAAAAAGGCCAGTTGTAAATATGTGGGCGATGAAACAGTGTGTGTTGGTGTGACTCACGGCTCTGATCTCCCTCTCCTGCAGGGAGCAGGTACAGGAGTACGTGTCGTCTCTGTAGGGACAAGCCACCTCCGGCTCCTCACTCAGCATGATGACTGAACGCAGGCACTCTCTGGAGACACACATCGAATAATAATAAATAAATAATGATCACGCCACCAAACACATGTAAGAAGTAGAAAGTACAGGTATTTGAGTTCAACATGTAAGAAGTAGAAAGTACAGGTATTTGAGTTCAACATGTGAGAAGTAGAAAGTACAGGTATTTGAGTTCAACATGTAAGAAGTAGAAAGTACAGGTATTTGAGTTCAACATGTGAGAAGTAGAAAGTACAGGTATTTGGGTTCAACATGTAAGAAGTAGAAAGTACAGGTATTTGTGTTCAACATGTAAGAAGTAGAAAGTACAGGTATTTGGGTTCAACATGTAAGAAGTAGAAAGTACAGGTATTTGTGTTCAACATGTAAGAAGTAGAAAGTACAAGTATTTGAGTTCAACATGTAAGAAGTAGAAAGTACAGGTATTTGTGTTCAACATGTGAGAAGTAGAAAGTACAGGTATTTGTGTTCAAAGTGTAAGAAGTAGAAAGTACAGGTATTTGTGTTCAAAGTGTAAGAAGTAGAAAGTACAGGTATTTGTGTTCAAAGTGTAAGAAGTAGAAAGTACAAGTATTTGTGTTCAACATGTAAGAAGTAGAAAGTACAGGTATTTGTGTTCAACATGTAAGAAGTAGAAAGTACAAGTATTTGTGTTCAACATGTAAGAAGTAGAAAGTACAGGTATTTGTGTTCAAAGTGTAAGAAGTAGAAAGTACAAGTATTTGTGTTCAACATGTAAGTAGAAGAAAGTACAGGTATTTGTGTTCAAAGTGTAAGAAGTAGAAAGTACAAGTATTTGTGTTCAACATGTAAGAAGTAGAAAGTACAGGTATTTGTGTTCAAAGTGTAAGAAGTAGAAAGTACAGGTATTTGTGTTCAACATGTGAGAAGTAGAAAGTACAGGTATTTGTGTTCAACATGTGAGAAGTAGAAAGTACAGGTATTTGAGTTCAATATGTAAGAAGTAGAAAGGTCAGGTATTTGTGTTCAAAATGTAAGAAGTCAAAGTAAAAAGTCGTCAGAAAAATAATGGAGTAAAGTACTGATACCAGAAAAATGTACTTAAGTACAGTAACAAAGTATTTGTACTCCACTACTTCCCACCTCAGCCTGTCCACCTGTTATAACACATGTTCTCTGAGTACCTGCAGAAGCAGTGCAGACACTCCCTCAGCAGGACCCCCTCCCCTCTCTCCAGGTCCACATAGCAGATCCTGCAGTCCACGGGCTCGGGGTTCGGCAGCAGCTCCTGTCCGTCCAGCAGCACCAGCCGGGCGAAGTTCTCTCTGCGCTCCGCTTCCCGGGCCTGGGGTTATTGGGAGGGTATTTATCATATGCACAATAAACATGTTAATGCACTGAATGCATGCTGGGAAAATATTGAACGTACTCTTCCAACATGAGAGTAACATGATAACAAAGGTATCCCAACTGTAGCTGTGAACATGACAGGATGTGTGATGACCTAGGAGAGCATCAGGACTGTTTGAGGCAGGTGATAGCTATGTGATGAACAGGATGGTTCAGCCTCTATGGAGAGAGACATCAAGCATGCTCATTTCTGACGTGGAGCTAATCTGAAGTAAACATTGAATTCTGCTTTCTATTCCTCCATCTTGTGACTGTGTGACTCCCTCTCTTGGATATCAGCATGTGAAGGACATTGCTCAGGAACTAGCTGATGCTCTGTATGTGATGACTCCTTCCTTTCTGGAGAGGATCACAAATACATGGATCCTGAGGCTGAAGCTCAAGCCGGGGACGAGGGAGATTGTTCTAACAATGTGTAAGAAGTATAGTACAGGGTTCATATACTTTTTCACCAATGATTTTCAATGACTTCTCCATGACCTTTACCTAATTTTCCATGACCAAAAAAATTAGTCTTTCTCAGCGGTACCACTGAAAATGGTTTATTTTAACATGGAACAGGAAAATAAGGTCTGATACATGTTGTGCCTATCTAAAACAAATCAAATAGTAGGCTTACTAGCTTCGACACGCTAAAGCAACTAAAATCTCTCACCAGCAAAATACCTCATCAGTTAAATGCCATTTTACGTTTCATTACTATACGATACAGCATTTATTTCATTATAGTATTACTATTTCGGCGATTAGATAAAATATTAATTATATTTGATGCAACTTTAGTTACATTTCCATGACTTTTCCAAACTATGGGAAAAATATTGTTTTCCATAACTTTTCCAGGGCCTGGAATTAGCATTTGAATTTCCATGACTTTTCCAGGTTTTTAATGACCGTAAGAACCCTGATAGTAAGACGCAAACATTGTGTATAAACATTTTATTTCAATGTGATTCACAATATACAGTGCAAAAATAGCAATCAGGCTGATACATTCAATTTAGTGGCAGACTCTTATTAAATTCATTAAAAAAACACCTGATGCTGATCATGGTTATCCAGCTTAATATAAGTACAAGTCTTTCACAACCTTTATCGCCCCTTTATACGTCCAGCAGGCGGTACCAATGACCAGATATACGAGGGCTTCGCTCAGGGTTTCACAAGAGAGTCAGACTAAGTGATTTATTTCATTATGATACAAATAAATCCATCTTTCCCAGACTTTTTAAAACTCTAAAATTGCAATATTTGATTTTTTGTATGTAGGATAACATATACCACCTCCTATTCGACCGGTATTAGGTTGATAGGGATATATAAAAGTCTTGTAATCTCAAATGACCCACATTCAACTTCAGAGTGGCAATAAAGGGTCATGTGCTTTCTAATAGTATATTCTGCCGAGACGATGGTTCAGGCTGTCAATGAGACATATCTAAACGCGTGTGTGTGTGTGTGTGTGTGTGTGTGTGTGTGTGTGTGTGTGTGTGTGTGTGTGTGTGTGTGTGTGTGTGTGTGTGTGTGTGGTGTGTGTGTGTGTGTGTGTGTGTGTGTGTGTGTGTGGGTGGTCAGTAGTCCTGGTCCAGGTTAAACAGGAGTGAGTTGTTTTGAGCCTCAGCACTCCTCAGCACCTCTCTTCTCCCTTTCTCCTTTAAAAAAACAGAGACAGAAGAGAGTAAAACTGAGGGGCCGGCAAATTTGAACTTGAATCAATTTCAGACTTTCCCCCTGCTTAGCATTTGGTCCAACGTGGAGCCCTGAGTTGCTTTAAGGCCTGTACCCATGTTATGCCTTCATTCTAAAATTGCAACTAAGATAATTCACTATCATAGTGTAATGCTAAACTACAATTTGTGTAATTAAATTTTATAAATGTACTTTTTGGTGCCGTTAGATTGCTGCATTTCAGATATTATACGTCTAAATATATTATGTGTTTAAATTCGTCTCATTCATAGACTGAACCATCGCCTCTTTTGACTAATCAGACATTTACTATTAGATCACATAAGAAATCCTCATGCCAACTAGGGTTGCCAGAAACTGACCATGATCAAAATCGATTATTCGATATTAGCATATATATTTTGGTTGAAACTAAGCCAGAAAAAAAGAGAGAAAAAAAACATTAAAAAAATATATATATATAAATAAAATCGATTTTTAAAAATATTCGATTATGGAGACTGTAGCGAATATTCGAATAATCGCTGGCATCCCTAATGCCAACGTCTATTTTTATATCTATGTGCTTGAATTAAAAGCACATGGCTCTTTTATTTCCACTCTGAAGTTGAATGTGGGCCATTTGAGATTTACAACACTTTGACATCCCCACCAATTGATCAATAAATGAAATAGGTGGAGGTATATGTTATCATACAGTAAATACAGATATTTTAATAATGTTGTGCATTTTGGAAATAACATCTATTTTCTATAAGTGTCGTTTTTGTATCTGACACTGCACGAACACCGGGTTCAAACTGAATGCCGCCATCAAACCAAGGTTTTACTCTCAGCTCATATGGGTGGATGAAGCTGTGTACTGTGTGTGTCCGACTGAGTGTGCAGGTGTTAGTGAGCTTCTACCTGCTGGTACTGTCTGACCGCCTCCTTCTCCTGCTGGATGCGTCTGAGCTCCAGGTCGTCGGGCCGGTACCCCCCCGGAACCACGTATCTCTCAGGGCGGTTGGTGCTGCAGATCTCGCAGCCCGGACGCGTGGGTTTGTTGATGTAGGTGCAGGACGGACACGCCCAACCCTGAGGGGTGGGACCAATCAACCAACAACTCTATTAATCCTGCAGGGGGCAATTGGTTATGCGCAGCTTTTGTCATGTACACACAGGCAGGAAGAAACGGGAAGAAAGAACACACAGATGCACCCAGGAGCCTGGATGTGGCGCATTCCAATTTACAAGATAGATAGTTCATAGCATCCCAATAAAGAAGCAAATAAATAATCAAGAATTTGGCAACAGATGAAATTCATGTGCAAGAACATGACCTGGAGATTACCGTACTTTTCGGACTATAAAGCGCAGCTGCATATAAGCTGCAGCAGCTAAATTGTCCGTCTGTCTTGCTCTCGTTCTGTCTCTCGGTTCCACTTTTCCTTTGGCGCGCTACCTGTCTTTCCGGCCTCCAGCTGGACCGCGGACCGGTCATAGAGCCCATAGAGTTAAAGGTGGTTAATTGTACCTGTAAAATCCATAGATTTAGGAGGTTCCCTAGTGGCCGTTAGCTGTACAAAAAAAAATGGTGGAAAAAGTCACGGTTTATAGTCCGAAAAGTACGGTAATTTCATCTGTTGCCATCAGGGCGTAGATATGCTCTCCCTGCTCTTACGAGAAAGAACATGTGAGAAACGTAGCTACCTACTTTAAATGACATTTGATCAAACATTGAGCATGTCTAAAAGTGTGTAAATAATAAGGTTCTGTTGTTATTAAAGCATGACTGCTCTCTTACCTGTGTGGAGGCCGTGTTGGGCGTCAGAGCTCTGTTGAGTTGAGGCATCTCCATGTTGGCTAGATCTCTGATCTCACGGATGTTCCCTCTCTCGGACCCACCTGAGACAGAGCAAAGCATCCAATCAGCAACCAGCAATGTTCATATGTGTGCATGGTTATACTTTAGTGTTGTAGGGCTTGAGCCGACACCTAGCAGAGCAGTGATCTCTTTGCATTCAGTTTTAGTAGAATTGCACTTTTCTTTTTATACCACAGATTAGGCAGTGCTATAAGGCCATGCTCGAGAAGCATAGGGTCGTCGTAGCATTACATTTAAACCCTGTCGTTTTCAATGTAAAGTTCTTTATTCAACTGTGTTTCAGATTTTTCTTACAGTATATTATGAAGCGCTTCAGGTCCCTTTTTCTACCTACTGCTAACACAGTTAATGATTCAAAGCGTATTATAGTAGACTAAACACTGAACTAAGAGCTGTATCATGTGTGCCCTTGACATTTAGAAGTAAATATACAGGAAATACAGATACAGGAAAACATTCCTGCCTACTGCAATAACTCTATATAACAAATCATCTTATTTCTTATCTCTTATTAAAAAATCTAATCTGATAACCGTCACAAACGCCCTACCTCACCGTGCTGCTGTGGAGCCTCGCAGGCAGGGTGGTGTACGGCCTCCGGTCCAGAGAGGAGGGGCCGTTAGCAGATGGTAGCGTTCAGCGGGGGGGGTGGGGGGAGGAGAGAGGGAGGGGCTGAGGAGAGGCAGAGAGGGAGGGGTGAGGAGCAGAGCACTCTCCTTGTCCTGCTGCAGGGCCTGGAGGGAGAGGCGTAGTCGTGTCGGTGCCGGACAGGAGGAACAGGAAGGCGAGTCGTCGTTCTGACGGACCCGTACGAGGGCCAGGGAGCGCTGGTCGCTGCAACAGACACTGACCGATCACCCAGCGCTGAACCCGAGGGTGGAAAGCCGTACTCCAGAACATCTGGGGAGGAAGAACAGCGGGGAAGACATTTGAGCCTGTTTTTAATTAATGTGTGATTCTGGAACGCTCAATATGTCATTTTATGCCGTGGTTTCTCATTAAACATTAATACTGCTTTCTGTTCCTCCATCTTGTGACTGTGTAAACTCCCTCTCTTGGATATCAGCAGTGAGGACACTGCTCAGGAACTAGCTGATGCTCTGTGTGTGATGACTGCTTCATTGTTTTGGATTGCAGTTGGCAATCCCCTAGCTAGGATTTGTTCCGGAAGTTTTTAACCCGAGCAGAATTATCCACGGATAACTTCCTCTCCAAAAACCAACAGTCTTGTGATTTAACACAAACAGGGAATGAAGCAGTGTTATGTCGAGCTGTTTGCTGCAGCCAAGATAGCTTAAGATCCCCATCATCCAATGACTAGCATCCTTCCTAGGTCACAATATCGAGCTAAAAACGACCAAGATCGAAACGGTGTAAAAATGTGTCTTAAAGTGGATGAAAAGTCTAATTGTGACGGCTTCTGACAGACAACGCCGTCACATGCTCAAAGGGAATAAGACGCCATTACTAAATAAATCAAATCAACTGGACATGATTATTTCAGGACACTAATAAGGTGTTCCAGGCTCGTCCAGCTGGGAGGAGACCGAGGGGTAGACCTAGGACCAGGTGGAGGGATTAGATCTCTTCGCTGGCCTGGGAGCGCCTTGGGACCCCCCAGTCAGAGCTGCTTGATGTGGGGGACAGGAACGTTTGGGGCTCTCTGCTGGAACTGCTACCCCCGCGACCCCGACCCACGGATAAGCGGGAGAAGGATGGACTTTTATTAATCCCTCGTGGGGAAATAGTTTCTCTGCATTTGACCCATCCTAGTGTTAGGAGCAGTGTGCTGCCATTTTTGAACGGCGCCCGGGAGCAGTGTGGGGAACGGTGCCTTGCTCAGGGACACCTCGGTAGCACAGTTGCCAAGCCAAGTCCCTATCGACTTCGCCACCACCGCCCCAGAAGATGGATGGATGGATGGACTAATAAAGAACAGAAGCATCTCTCAGACTAACCTGCTGTTTGAGTGCAGCCGTCGTCATGTGTGGGAAAACCTTCACGGTGACGCAACACGACGAAGAAGAATCCTCGACGGCAACGACCAAGCTGTCGGATAAATGAGACGCACACAGTTAGACAAACTCTTCCTAAAGATAAAGATAATTTATCGATCCCAATTCGGGCAATGCTTTTCGTCACAGCAGCCGGTTAAAACAAGGCAGTGCACGAGATTTGAAAATGAAAAGAGTAGAAAAATAAACAAAACTGAGATATACACATCTCAGGATATAACATCTTTAAATATGACATTGAGCTATGGAAGGTTAAAGTGAAACGACTGAACTGAAGTGAGGACATGTTGAATAAGGTTCATCTATGTGGAGTAAGCTGTTTGTGGATGTGCTTTTATTGTATTTTGTCAAATCTAACGTTCTGCTAACGGCACACTTTTGATTTTTTATGATTTATTTTCAGCATTATGTTGCAATCTGCCATAAGTCTAATGTTGGGGAATGTTCCGTTGTGTTTGTGTCATGTGATAATAACATTATTATCCATTAACCTACTTGACTTCATTGTCCTCAGCGGTCTCGCGGGGTCGGCTGGATCTTCAGCGCGGCGTGTTGTCGGGCGAGGGTCGCAGCGCAGAGCGACGCAGACTGCATGTCGCCTGCCTCTATGGCTCGAGTCAGCTCTAGACAGGTGTCCTCTACAGATGGATACACACACACACACACACCACACACACACAACGCACGCAGAACGAAGCACACACAACCCCACACAGGTGAACACAGTGTGCAGAGGATGTTCCCATACCTCCAAACAGCCACTAGAGGCTGATTCATGAATGAATGAAAGGAGTGAGGGAATCAGGGAATTAGTTACATCACATCTAAAAGAAATCATCGATAATACTTTATATTAATCAAGAGTTCACACCTGTTCGTTGCAAGGCTGTTGTTTTTTCAAGTTGGAGCGCATCGGGGGGCGCGGTGGACTGTAGTGTTGAGGGGCGACTGCCAATGAGAAGAAGAGATTGAGATAAACAAATGGATAAAAGACACATCAAAAAGACGCACTAATCAACTGATTCAGATTCTACAGAAACATCTCTTTTCTGTCAATTTGTAAAAAAGATTACATCGTTTTTTACATTTCAATATGAAAAAGGCACTTATTAACCAGACTCTTATCCAGGGGTGTCAAACTCAATTTAATCGCGGGCCACATCAGCATTATGGCTGCACTCAAAGGGGCGGTTGTAACTTATATATAAATATATATATAAAATAATCTATTATTTATTTTACATTATTGCCTCTGCATTGGATTATTATCTGATAGGGTAGCAACTTCATGATTAACTACGTCTGAAATCAGAAGCCTAGTGCAAAAAATTGCAATTCTCTTCAGGTGAGAATGTCACAGAATGATTTAAAAAGAAAAGCTTGAAAAAAAAAATCAAAAAACAGAAGTGACATTAAAAAAAAAGTAACATTTAAAAAAAAAAGAGTCAAATTCTGAGAAAAAAAGTCTAATTTGAGGTGCATTCTGGGACATGTAGTTTATGGGCAACGTGCTTCTCGCCTGGGAGCGCCTTGGGATCCCCCAGTCAGAGCTGGTTGATGTCGCCAGGGAAAAGAAAGTTTGGGGGCTCTCTGCTGGAACTGCTACCCCCCGCGACCCGACCACGGATATAAGCGGGAGAGAAGATGGATGGATGGATGGATGGTGCTTCTGTAAATCGTCATCTAACCGTATCATAAACATATTATATTCGTTGCAAGCTCTTGTGGGGCCGCATGAAATGAAGTCGCCGGCCGGATTTGGCCCCGGGCCTTGAGTTTGACCCCCCTGATCTACACAGTAAAGGTTTTTAACATATTTTATTCGAACAGTCAGCAACATAGTCAATAACACGGTAAATATTTATGTCTGATGTTATTTATTAAGGTTATTTAAATGCTAAGTTAATGTAATGTATGGGCTTGTAATGCAGCCACGGATAATGAATTGAATATTTATCCGTGGCTTAGGTTTATCATTCCATTAACTTTCTTACACCTTTCTTTTCTTACTTTTCCATGAATGTAATCGAGTAAACAAGGGGCGTGTTTGTGATTCAGCACAGAGCAACTAATTGATATTCCCCCTGAAACCACAATATGGAGCTTGTTTACAGGGGTTGAGATGGACTGTAGAGAAAAGCTCTTTTGTTCAAATAGATAATGATATAACCAGCTGGATTCATCACGCCGAATTAGCATGAAGTATTCCGCTAACGGGCAACATCATTACTCCGAATCACAGACCACGAATATCTACATTTCCACACCCTCCATTCTGCTGTGGTTGTTAGAGGAGGGAAGTAGTGGAGTACAAATACTTCGTTACTGTACTTAAAGGTCCCATGTCACGGCCATTTCTACTGATCATAGTTCCACTGTTGAGGTTTAACTAAAATACATTTATATTGTTCAATGTTCCAAACTCACATTGGTCTCTCACAGCATCTCTGTGTAGTCTGTGTATTCACTCTCTGTCCTAAACGGCTTGTTGGAGCTCCTGCCCCCCCCCCCTCCCTGTGAGCCCAGTGGCCGTCTGCGAGACACGGCGAAACCAGCCCGAACACACACACTCACCCGCAGCCTGGCTGGGAGTTTGTGTGTGTGCTCACAGCCTCGCCGCGTCCCGCCGTCTCAGGGGGGAGAAATCGGTGGAGCTGCAGCTGAGAAAAGATTGTGTGTGTGTGTGTGTGTGTGTGAGGAAGTCCGCGAATTGGTCCAAATGTAACGGCTCCACGGATTGGTCCATTTGGGTATGGGCACGTCACTGTACCCAGGAAGAAAAAGAGAAATCTCCAACGAGGCGTTCTGGGGCAGCAGACAGGTCTTCTCTGTGTTAGAGTTTTACTCGCTGCAGGGTGTACTTTGAGGGGTTGTGACTCTGCCATTTACATGCAGAAACACCTTCATCACACAAGGGGACGAGTAATAACCGGAAAAGCCTGACATGGGACCTTTAAGTACATTTCTCTGGTATCAGTACTTTACTCCACTACTTATTTTTCTGACGACTTTTTACATGTTGAACCCAAATACCTGTACTTTCTACTTCTTACATGTTGAACTCAAATACCTGTACTTTCTACTTCTTACATGTTGAACACAAATACCTGTACTTTCTACTTCTTATATGTTGAACTCAAATACCTGTACTTTCTACTTCTCACATGTTGAACCCAAATACCTGTACTTTCTACTTCTCACATGTTGAACCCAAATACCTGTACTTTCTACTTCTTACATTTTGAACACAAATACCTGAACTTTCTACTTCTTACATGTTGAACTCAAATACCTGTACTTTCTACTTCTTACATGTTGAACTCAAATACCTGTACTTTCTGCTTCTTACATGTTGAACTCAAATACCTGTACTTTCTGCTTCTTACATGTTGAACTCAAATACCTGTACTTTCTACTTCTCACATGTTGAACTCAAATACCTGTACTTTCTACTTCTTACATGTTGAACCCAAATACTTGAACTTTCTACTTCTTACATGTTGAACACAAATACCTGTACTTTCTACTCCTTACATGTTGAACACAAATACCTGAACTTTCTACTTCTTACATGTTGAACTCAAATACCTGTACTTTCTGCTTCTTACATGTTGAACCCAAATACCTGTACTTTCTACTTCTTACATGTTGAACACAAATACCTGAACTTTCTACTTCTTACATGTTGAACCCAAATACCTGAACTTTCTACTCTTACATGTTGAACCCAAATACCTGTACTTTCTACTTCTTACATGTTGAACTCAAATACCTGTACTTTCTACTTCTCACATGTTGAACACAAATACCTGTACTTTCTACTTCTTACATGTTGAACCCAAATACCTGTACTTTCTACTTCTCACATGTTGAAGCCAAATACCTGTACTTTCTACTTCTTACATGTTGAACCCAAATACCTGTACTTTCTACTTCTTACATGTTGAACCCAAATACCTGTACTTTCTACTTCTTACATGTTGAACCCAAATACCTGTACTTTCTACTTCTCACATGTTGAACTCAAATACCTGCACTTTCTATTTCTTACATGTTGAACTCAAATACCTGTACTTTCTACTTCTCACATGTTGAACTCAAATACCTGTACTTTCTACTTCTTACATGTTGAACTCAAATACCTGTACTTTCTACTTCTTACATGTTGAACTCAAATACCTGTACTTTCTACTTCTCACATGTTGAACCCAAATACCTGTACTTTCTACTTCTCACATGTTGAACCCAAATACCTGTACTTTCTACTTCTTACATGTTGAACACAAATACCTGTACTTTCTACTTCTCACATGTTGAACCCAAATACCTGTACTTTCTACTTCTTACATGTTGAACCCAAATACCTGTACTTTCTACTTCTCACATGTTGAACTCAAATACCTGTACTTTCTACTTCTTATATGTTGAACTCAAATACCTGTACTTTCTACTTCTCACATGTTGAACACAAATACCTGTACTTTCCACTTCTTACATGTTGAACCCAAATACCTGTACTTTCTACTTCTTACATGTTGAACCCAAATACCTGTACTTTCTACTTCTCACATGTTGAACTCAAATACCTGTACTTTCTACTTCTCACATGTTGAACTCAAATACCTGTACTTTCTATTTCTTACATGTTGAACTCAAATACCTGTACTTTCTATTTCTTACATGTTGAACTCAAATACCTGTACTTTCTATTTCTTACATGTTGAACTCAAATACCTGTACTTTCTATTTCTTACATGTTGAACTCAAATACCTGTACTTTCTATTTCTTACATGTTGAACTCAAATACCTGTACTTTCTACTTCTCACATGTTGAACTCAATACCTGCACTTTCTATTTCTTACATGTTGAACTCAAATACCTGTACTTTCTATTCTTACATGTTGAACTCAAATACCTGTACTTTCTACTTCTCACATGTTGAACTCAAATACCTGCACTTTCTACTTCTTACATGTTGAACTCAAATACCTGTACTTTCTACTTCTTACATGTTGAACACAAATACCTGTACTTTCTACTTCTTACATGTTGAACACAAATACCTGTACTTTCTACTTCTTACATGTTGAACCCAAATACCTGTACTTTCTACTTCTTACATGTTGAACTCAAATACCTGTACTTTCTACTTCTTACATGTTGAACCCAAATACCTGTACTTTCTACTTCTTACATGTTGAACTCAAATACCTGTACTTTCTACTTCTTACATGTTGAACACAAATACCTGTACTTTCTACTTCTTACATGTTGAACACAAATACCTGTACTTTCTACTTCTTACATGTTGAACTCAAATACCTGTACTTTCTACTTCTTACATGTTGAACCCAAATACCTGTACTTTCTACTTCTCTCATTTCCCAAACAGCTGGTTCCTTTAGTCTGAATGTGTGTTTTGTGGCGTGATCATTATTCTTTAGAGTCATTGATTTGAACACGATCCGTGTATCCATCACTTCCTGGTCTTCTCTAAAGAAGAGGGACCAATGGAAACGTTGTCATGTTGCCGTTGTTCTATGTTCTATTAAAGCGAGGGCAGGTACTCTTTAAAACAGCTGCTAGTTATGGGTACTTTTTACTTAAGTACCCTTCAAAGCCTCTTTACTTTTAATTGAGTAAAGAAGTTTAGTCAGTACTTCTACCAGAGTATTTTTAAATACGAGTATCTGTACTTCTGCTTGAGTAAAGGATGTGTGTACTTTTGCCATTCTGGGTTGTGATCTAAGGAGCAGTATTTGGCAGGAAGGACACTGACCTCTGTGCGTCTCCCTCAGTGATGACAGCACCACCGTGGCCCACTCCTGCGCCTCCACCTCGCAGCGGAAGTTGAAGCTGATGCGGTCGTGAGGAGGCGCCGCCAGACTCAGCTCGTGGCACTTTGGTGACTTCACCTCATAGTTCACGCTCCTCAGATCAAACTCTGTGATGGTCTGGGAAATGAAGAAAGGAAAGCAAGACTGAGACGAGATGAGGTAGGAACCATTTGGGAAGGTTAATGAATCCCCAAGGTTCAAAGAGTGGCAATTATGTTGAGGTTATGCATGTTACTCTGAATATATGTAACTGAAATAGGATGTTATGCCATGCTGAGGGCCTTTCTAATAGAGGGACAAATACAACCATTGTTGTTTAAGTCATGTGTATGTTGCAAATATCTTATAAATAAATGTGCTGAATCAAATCCACCACAATATTTAGGTTTTGTAAACAAGCCAAATCATGTTGGAAACTACAGCCTTAGACAGTTCCCATCAACATTTGGTTTTATTTCACAATATTTCCACACACCATATTTGTGGGATGTTTTACCAAAAGTACTAAAGCCTAAATGTAGAAATACTCTTAGGTAAGTCCTGAATTCAATGTGTTAGATGTTTACACTTTTGTAGTTGGCTATGTAGTTAAGAGTAACACAAATAAAAGTACTTATTATGCAGAATCTCCAATTTCCACATTTGGGATCAATAAAGTACATATCATCTAATCTAAATAAACTTAACATGTAGTATAAAAAACACAATATTGACCTCTGAGAGATGTAGTGGAGTAGAAGTAAAAAGGTAGCATTACATTTCAATGCTGAAGTAAAGTACAAGGACTTCAAAACTGTACCTTACTTGAGTGTATAGTGTTACATTCTGTCCCTGAACTCACCACGCTGCGGCCGACCCCCCGCTCTCCTGCTGGAGCGACAGCCGGAATTCCCCGGACTTCCCCGGGTCCATGCTGAGCTGCAGGCGGAGAGACATGTCTCCTGCCCCGGGGAGACACAGGGGCCGGATCCCGGAGTGACACACCGACACCCGGACCGACGCGAGGACGGTGTGGCAACCGGGCTGAGGGTGCTGGGCCCCGGCATGGAGACCCTGGAGGGCGGGGGTCTGGCCCTGGGTCTGTTGGTCCTGCGTAAAACCTGGTGCCCAACCGCCTGAAGTCAGAGACATCCTGGCTGTTGACACACAGGGTCCGGGTGGTTCAGCCTGTCGATGGTTGCCCTTTTAACGACATTTTTGTCAACATTTCATATCCACACTCACAACAGGAAGCAAAGTGTCCGTGACGTCTCTCTGTCAGCTGTTCCTTCCGAAGCTCAAAGGTTTCTCTTCCTTCCTTTCGGCTTTATTTAGTGTTTCGTTTCGCTTTAACAGTATTTCTCGGGGTATTCTACACCTGTAAACATGGAGATTATCAACAGTAGTTTCACTCACACCGCTGGTGTTTGTGCGTAAAGGCTTTCACTTCCCACTGCGCATGCGTCGTGGGCTGACGTCAACTCTTGTAATATTCACGAGGGCGTGACCCTGATCACAGGTGGAAGAAGTGCTCAGATATTTAAATACAAGGAGTAATACCTACTTCTACCACATTGTAGAAATACTCTGCAAGAAAAACACAAGTTAGTGCAAAATAATTAGCATCAAAATATAATTAAAATACTTACTATTCATTATGCAGAATGGCCATTCCCCCCAAGATCATGCATCACTTATTTATAGTAAGTGATGCATAAGTGTGTATATCATTTTAATTTTGCAGCAGTTAAAGGTGGAGCTAATTATTTGTATACTTCCAAGGTGTTTTAACCCATAATATTACATCATAGCTTATTAGTTGATTAATATTTTGCATTTAATAATATTTACCTGCAACAAACTAGTAGGCTGAATAACACTAACACATATATAGTAAAAAGGTACAATATTGGCTTCCACATTGTAGTGATAAAGTGGTTTAAATTAGCATCAATTTGCATTAAAACGTTAATTTTAGGCAGGTATGTTGTTGTGTACATATTTTACCACAAGAGGGCAGCAAAGCCAAAGTCTTCTCACTTCGCTACCTAAAGATTTAGCTGAAATTTGATATTTATATTATGTTTTGAATGACGTGTGTTGTATACATGAGTATTCCTATACTCTAATATGTCTTACATATTCAATACATTTAAAAAAGCTATAGGGGAGAGTGGGGTAAGTTGAGCCATTTTTTAGTTATGCTGTCCTCTAAGCAAGGACAAATGACACATAGTAAAAATGAAAACACCTATAATTCAGGATGTCTCCTATCAATGGCAATGATAAGAATTAATATTTGATCAAGGGCAGTGAAAATATTACTTCTTTAAAAAAAAAAGTTTTGTGGCTCAACTTGCCCCAGTGTAGGGGTAAGTTGATCCAGGTCAGGGGGTAAGTTGAACCACGGTTCAAACTTGGGCATATCTGTTCAAACCTGGGCATACCTACGACAAATCTTAAAGGTAACTATAAACAATAAATAACAAACCAAATACCAGCTTAGTTTTTCAAATATTTTTAATATAAATTTCGATTTAATTGATTGATTTTTTTTATTAATGTTAAAAGGAAAAGTAATCATACAAATGGTGATACAATTTCATACATCTTACCAATCAAAGACAGGGTAAATTCAAATTTAAATGTAGCCTACAATGACCTCTTATTATCAACTTGGCCTACTTTCATTCATTTCTCCATTGAAAAAATGGCTCAACTTACCCCAAGGCCCATGGTTCACTTTACCCCATAGCCACCATTTTAGAAAAAATAGCCTAGCATTAAAATTCAGAGTCATATTTGACTTAATGATTCACATGGTTTAATACACTGCTAACACATCAACATATACAATATAAGTGTTTAAAACTGGATACTTTTTTTTTGACATGACAGCCGATATAGCTGACATCTAGAAAATGTACTTTGACAAGCAAAAAACGTTTTTTTTCTAAAAATGTTTACTTACCAGAACACAATGAGGATCTCTCTTTCACAGGCAAGGAGAAATGGGAGGAGCTTGCATAATTTCTGGTCACGTGATTACAACTATAAGGCGTTGCTTGGTTACAGGGGGCGGTTCAACTTACCCACTGGCTCAATTTACCCCTCTCTCCCCTACTTTATTATTAAGTGATTAAAACAGTTATTTAGATAACTGTAATTTACTAGTACGTTGATCCAGGTCGGAGCAGGGTCTTCTCACCTGCACTATAATGCACAGTACTAGTTAAAGTAGCAGACCTGTGTGCAGTGAGAGATCCTCTTTCACTCGTTCTTTGAACAAGTGACAAAAAGCCATGGTGTCGTTTCATTCTGTCGTTAACATGGCCGTATTCACAAGCAGCTCATTTTGACCTGTGGCCGGTTGGTGTTCCGGACAACATTAATGATGGCTGCATTATATTCAGGTGTGATTGGAAAGTCATTCAGTCATTTATTAAGTTGTGTTTTTATTTTCGTAACAGTTATGAGGTGAGACTCGAACCCACAATCCACAGCTTCGAAGGCTGGTGTCCATTAGGCCAGTGCTTCTCAAAGTGTGGTCCGCGGACCACTGGTGGCCCGTGAGCGCCCCCTAGTGGTCCGTGAGTATATTGGTAACATTTCACATTTTAAATTAATTAATCTATTTAAGTTTTCCGCACTCTCGCGGGAATATCTCCGCAATGGAGCAAGGTTAAGTTTCACTTTCAATTGCATGATATAGCCCAGCGCAACACCTTCATCACACATTTTGCCACATATTTCAGGCTATTTGTAAACTGTTCTAGAAAAACGATGTGTTTTTGGATATTTGTGGAGTTAGGTGGTCCGCGAGTGTTTTTTAATTGGTTAAGTGGTCCTTGGTATGAAAAAGTTTGAGAAACACTGCATTAGGCCATCAATCACTTTCTTGGTGGATTTTGGTCCATCATTCAATTATTTATACACACAGGAGATTTAATGAATACTTATCAACCCTAAAGAACACAAAACAAACCTGTATTTGTACCTGTCAAAGCAGCTACAATACTACGATTAAAAACACAATTACTAAAAACTAGTAAACATGCAATCTAAATGCTTTTTTTTTTTGTTCTAAATGAAATCCTTTGCCAACAGGAAACACCCTAAAAAGACGTCCCTGCTGGCTGACTTCCCAAGCCTTTTTTGAAGAAAGAGGGTCACCCAAACATGGTCAGTGAACGTCTCATCCCACACACTCTGTGGGTTTTTATGAGGTAGATAACAAAATATACTGTAGCACGTACGGGGAATGATTTAGACCTCACAGCTCGGCCGGAATAAGATGTTAATCATTCTGCCAGCAGGGCTTTTCTCAATCAATGCCTCATTCATCACAGCCCTGTCCTGCAAGATAAGGAAGCATCTTTGGAGGTTTTTCTTGTTACAAATGAAACACCTTCACTCAGTCGCTTTTTATAGATGTATCAGTCACAATTCCTTTTTCTTCACAAAGTGTAATGAAGCAGGAGAGTGTCGCTGCCCCCCTGCTGCGAGGCGACGATGATCCTCTGAGAGCACGAAGCCTTTCAAACTGTTCTGATGAGAGCGTGACGACATGGGGACACGTCGGAGGCGGCGTTATTACAAAAAGGGCAAATCTTGAAATGTGGACAACGTTGAGGTTTATTTTAAAATGAAAAACAATGATTCAGTGACATTAGAGCAGGGGGTTTAAGCAGCCATATGCACAGGATACAAACAATATCGCAATTGAGTTTGTTTTCACGGAAGAGGATCAGCGCCACATGTGGAAACTGTAAAAGGTATTTCTTTGAATTAGAATTCTGAGACATTAAGTGGCTTTACCTTAACACATTTCTGAGGTGGCGTTATGCAAAAGACAATCTTGAAGGCAACATGTTGGATAATGTGGACCAAAGTGTATTCTTAATAAATGTCACAATCTGATGAAGGACCCAAATGCAGCACTCGAGAAACCACGGAGTATTGGTAATGTACTTTGTTGGTAATAATACCAGAGCGGAGGGATACCGGATGATGTGCAGGCAAACGAACCAGAGGACAGCGGGCAGAAGGTGAGTCAGGGCCGGGCAGAGGGTCAGGGAGCAGGCGAGGCGGTCAGCGTATACAGGCAGGGTCAGGGAGCAGGCGAGGCGGTCAGAGTAGGTACAGGCAGGGTCAGGGAGCAGGCGAGGCGGTCAGAGTAGGTACAGGCAGGGTCAGGGAGCAGGCGAGGCGGTCAGCGTAGGTACAGGCAGGGTCAGGGAGCAGGCGAGGCAGGATAGTCCAAGGACAGGCAGGATCAGGGATCAGGCAGAGCAGGCAGGTCGGAGACAGGCAGGGTCAGGGAGCAGGCGGGTCGGGGACAGGCAGGGTCCGAACCGGGTAAGCAATCTGATAACAAACGCGTGAAAGACATGAAGGCAAAGTAGGATCTGGCAACGGGTGTGTGTCTGAGGGTTTAAATACTGGCAGTGAAGCTAATGAGAGCAGAAGAGAAAGAGAGTGAGCACACGTGGGTGTGGTTAACAGGTGAGACAGGTGGATGGAAAACTACTGGCGAATGATGGAGCAGACTGAGACAATAAATCAAATGTTGTGATTTATTGAGTTTAATCATTTTATTTGACATATGGCCTTGAATAATCATTGCTTATTCAAGGCTAAAATAAAAAGATTTCATTTTAAGGAGGAGATTTAGGGCGACTGTACATTGACTCTGTACCGTCAGACAAAGAGCTCAAAGTATTGTTTTTACATGTGGCCTTCATCCTCTTAACCCTCCTGTTGTCCTCGGGTCAAATCTGACCGATTTATTACTTTCATCAATCATTTTGTTTTACATTCGATTGCATTTAGGCTTTATGATATCCTTCACATTAGACATTTGAACATATACATTTCTGATCACCACTTCCATTGCATTCTGGATGATTTAGTCAACACACACACACACACACACACACACACACACACACACACACACACACACACACACACACACACACACACACACACACACACACACACACACACACACACACACACACACACACACACACACACACACACACACACACACACACACACACACACACACACACACACACACACACACACACACACACACACCCCATGTATACATCACTTCAGGGGACATTACATTGACTTACATGCATTTCCTGGAGACTTATCCTAACCTTAACCATAACCAGCACATGCCTAACCCTAACCAAGTCTTCACCCTAATTAATGATTCCCCTCATGGGGACCTCCATTTTGTCCCCATAAGGCAGGCGGGTCCCCACACGTGAGTAAACAGATGTAGGTCCCCACAAGTATAGTAATGCTAGGCCACACACACACACACACACACACACACACACACACACACACACACACACACACACACACACACACACACACACACACACACACACACACACACACACACACACACACACACACACACACACACACACACACACACACACACACCACACACACACACACACACACACACACACACACACACACACACACACACACACACACACACACACACACACACACACACACCCACACCATGTATACATCACTTCAGGGGACATTACATTGACTTTCATGCATTTCCTGGAGACTTATCCTAACCTTAACCATAACCAACACATGCCTAACCCCAGGGGCGGACTGGCCATCGGGACGTTCGGGACGAATCCCGATGGGCCGGTACTGAAGTGGGCCGGTTGGACGATGTGGGCCGGCCGGTAACCGGCAGGGCTTGGCATTATAAATGGCCCGCTGACCCGGAAGCACTATTTAGGCCATCATAACGTACTTTCCACTTGCCCGCTCGGGACACTACAAATATTGCTTTAAAATCATTGTCCTGTGGTATTGGTATTTTGACTTGCAATTTAGTTAAATTGTTTCGTTTATTAACGCGACAACATAGCGTTCCGTTAGTCGGTTGTCGTTGTTGGGTGAAAAGCAAACAGCTGTTTGCTGCGGAGCGCGAGCAGGCTCCCGTGAGCGGGAGCGCGCTCCTTCACCACAGACTGTCGCGCTCCTTCACCACAGACTATCGCGCCACCTAACCATTCGCCAAAATGTTTTTAATACCAGCGGTAACCGGCCAAGCGCCGGGCAAAAAACTATCTTCAAATAAAAGAAAGTCACCGGAGGAGTTAAAGGAGAGTGACAGGGAGCATGAGAAGAAGAGGGAGAGAAGGTTTCAGCCAGCTTGATCGATGGAGTTGGCTTCTAGTGGTGCAGTGACGCGTCCTAAAACCCTTTTATAATCTATCGATTAGATTTATGATTAGAAAATTATAAAAGTAGGGTAGACATGTGGAGATTATCCGGCTGAACAAAACGTGCATTTATCAAACGGGTTTGTTTCCACAGACCTTATTTCCAGCTATCCAAAACCCTGTGGAGAAATCCCATTGCTTTCTGTCGAGGGAACCAGCAGCTTACTTCCTGGTTTTAGGACGCGTCACTGGCTGCACCTCTCAATATGATGCCAATATAAACAAGGTCTTCTGTCGGATCTGTACATCAATGCCGACCTATGCTGACAAGTAAGTGAAGAGTAGACAATATAAAGGTATTGGCGAAATGTCCCAGCAGTTTAGGATAATGAAGGTTCTAATCTACTCTACATTTCTAACTCCTAATGACAGGAAGGCAGAAAGCGCATTATACAAATAGTAATATTCATAATAATAGCAGACATTTTTTAACAATGACCACAATATCATTATTTTAATAAACCAAATATGAACAATTGAGGAAAATGAGGAAGAACTGATGATTCAAATGTTGTAGTACAAGTAGTAGGCTAATGTAGTTAGTGCATAAATTACTATTGAAACATGTGTTAATTTTCTTCATTATTAGTCGATTTCTTTTTGGACGAAGGCTCCGGGCCAGTGGTTACAATGATGGGGCCAGTGATAATATAATGCCAGTGGCATTTTACCCTTAATGTCTACCTCTGCGGTAAGTCACTAGCACCGCGGTGGGCCGGCGGTACCGAAGTGGGCCGGTCGAGAGTCCCGGGCTGATTTGTAGTCCCAGTCCGCCCCTGCCTAACCCTAACCAAGTCTTCACCCTAAAATTAATGATTCCCCTCATGGGGACCTCCATTTTGTCCCCATAAGGCAGGTGGGTCCCCACACGTGAGTAAACAGATGTAGGTCTCCACAAGTATAGTAATGCTAGACTACACACACACACACGCACCACACACACACGCGCGCGCACACACACACACACGTCCCGCTCTTATGTGCCCATCCCCCCACATGGATCACACCTGGCACACGCAACACATGTTCAGTGTCTGTTCTTTGTATATGTACTGCAGTTTTTCATGTGTACCAGTCGTCTGATACAATATGTACAGTTTGAAAGGGTGTTTAAATGAAATGTGGTGAAGATTAATGGCTTTTGTGTTACTGTAATAGCGGTTAAAACAGGACCGGAGAAATGGGGGGGACAAAGGACAATAGGAGGGTTAAAACATGTTAACTCTGTGTCTCGTCCTCTGGTTTTCAAATCAAGGCTCGCTATCATACCTCAGCCTCGTTAGCGCCGTTAGAGGAGGATTCGTCCGTGTTGGGTGTGATTACACTTCCGCAGGTATTCCTCTCCTCATTATTGCTCTCCCACAGGCAGGCTGTGTCTCCGAACATCTGATCTCAGACCATGACTACATTATGTTCTGCCTAATGTGGAGGAGACCAGAGCGCTGCTGGAGGGTGCTCACATGGTGACACACACACACACACACACACACACACACACACACACACACACACACACACACAGACCACCGTCACATGCTACGCAGGACAATCATATAATTGCACTATGCGTTATTAGAGTTTGGTTATCGTACATGGCAAAAGTTTATTTTAACACAGAATGTTCCATTTCGAGTCCAAATGTTCATTGAAGCACGATGCAGGTTGTCACTGTTATGTATCTCCAGTCGAGCTGTGACTATTCATTCATATTTACATCAATCACTGGATTATTTCCTTGATTAATCAATCGGTTTAAAAAAATAACCAAAAATAATAAAACACCTTTGGCATTTTGCTTTGTCTGGCGAGCGCTCCAATGCAAACAAATATTCTCTTGTTTACCAAACCAAAAAGGTTGAACATGTGCTTCAGGATCCGTAAACTTCATTTTGCAAATAAGCAAATAAATCCCCAAAAGCGCAGAAAGAAAACGTATTTTATCTTCAGGTTTCTTCTTTGAGCAGCTCCGTCACAAAGCATCGAGACCTCTCTCGACCCGAGGTGACTTTACACCTGGACACACGAGTGAGAGGAGGTATCCACGCCTTGAGTTCTCACTTAGGATCTATCAGTATGCCTGACATATGAATTGAGACACACCTACAGTAGTTTCACCTCTTCTTGCGTGTGGTGCAGTGGGTTGTGCGTTGGTGTTGGGACCAGGGGTTCACAGGTTCAAACCCCACTGCAGTCAGCATGTCGTTGTGTCCCTGAGACACTTCACCCTAATTGCTCGTGTGGGGATTGTCCACAGTACTCAGTATGTAAGTCGCTTTGGATAAAAGCGTCTAACAAGTATATAGGGCGACTGTGGCTCTGTGGATAGTGTGCTGGACTTCCAATCAGGGGGTACCATGTTCGAGTCCCACTGCATGTCGTTGTGTCCCTGAGACACTTCACCATAATCGCTCCTGTGGGGATTGTCCACAGTATTGAATGTGTGTTAGTTGCTTTTGATAAAAGCGACATGTATGTAATGTATTGCTTCCTGAATCACTTTGAAAGTGGCTTTAACTGTCACTGTTTTCCAGCTGCAACACAAACGCCATCTAAATCTTTCTCCATCACAGTGACACACAAACGCTTTTACCTTGTTTTTGATAAAAGACAGTTTTTGCTTTCATAATCTTTAGAGTTTATTTCAAAGGAGAAACTTCCGGTGACAGGAATCGAGGGGGGGGGGGGGGGGTTGCAATAGCTGTGATGAAGGTGGTCGATGAAAACCTCCCACCAGTCCCAGCCTCTGTCTGACAGACCTCCTTCAGGAGGGGGACTAATTTAAAGTTGTCCACATGTCACCGACTCCCTGATGGACCGCTCTGCTGCGTGAGGAACGTCAGGAAAGCGCCAGGAAACAGACCTGCTGTCTCCGAGAGAGGAGGGGGAGTGTACAGAGTGGGAGGAGGGGAGGGAGGGGGGTCGTGGTGTGTGACGGATGTTCTTGATTCATCATCCAACAACAACAGGAGCAGCGTGGGTATAAAAGGTGGAGAACACCTGCTCAACAACAACGACTGCAGACCTCCGCCAGCTGACCTCCGCCTGCCTCCACAGTCCAGGGTAAGAGACAATATATATATTTAACATGCAAGAGAATGAGGACAACATACGTTATTATCTATTATTTGATGGTCTTAATGTTCATTTTTAACCATTTTTGGAAGAAATTAAAATGATTTACTGAACATATAGGGAATTCAAACCCTCACTCATCGCTCAGTAAGAAATAAAATGATAGTAAAAAAAGTAGAGATACTCCTCGAGGTGATTATGCATCTTTATTTATCATATCATATTGATGGAGTTTATAATGTTCACTATAATGTGTTTTTAAATTCATTAAAATCTTACTGTCTGAATGTTTTGTGCTTCGTGTATCGCTTACATAAAGAGGTACAGCTTTTATATTAGATTGAAATGTAGACCTTTTAATAATCTAACATGTTACTTTTGATGTCAGATTGTAAGAGCTTATGTTTCTTTGGACTCTCTTACAAAGGTGCAAAGGCTTTTTTCTCGCATGCACAAAAGCTCCAGCGTAGACTCTTCAAACGGTGGAACACAGTATTTACTTAAGACATGAAATAGTGCAAGAAAATAGTGCTTGTGAAACAATGATTGCAGGAATAAGTAGACTATGCACATATCAAATAGAGTAAGGTAAAGTGGAATAAATACTAGTCTTTTTTGTGTCTAATAAAAGGTGAGTGTGTTTTTGCCAATAAAAAGGAAATGCTTCAAACATGAAGAAAAGACACGAAATAGGACATTACAAAACGAGCGAGTTAAAAGCAGAAACAAGTAGACTAAGATAAATGAATTCATCCAGTGAAATAAATACTAGTCCTTCTTGTTTTCAGTGTCTGATAAAGGCGAGTGTGCTTCACTGACCAGCGTCTCTCCGCGCTCTTGAGTGCTGCTTCCAACTGTCACACAAAGAGGCACAGCTTCTCTACTACATTTGAAAGTGCATTTTAAATGATTGTTTTTGATATCTAACTGTAGTCTTTGTTCGAGCTTTCATCAGGATGTAATGTTCAAAAGCTTTACTGTCATGTGCAAGACAGCAACAGCGTAAAAAGGACATACAATAAGCTGAAGGAAATACACGAAATAGAACAAGGAAAATACAAAACGGTGCGAGTTAAAAGCAGAAATAAGTAGACTAAGATAAGTGAATTCTTACAGTGAAATAAAAACTAGTCCTTCTTGTTTTCAGTGTCTGATAAAAGGCGAGTGTGCTTCACTGGCCAGCGTCTCTCCGCGCTCTTTTATGCTGTTCTTATCAATTACACCGAGAGGTACAGCTTCTCGATTCAAATGAAAAGCGCGTTTTAAACGACTTTACCTGATATAAATCTATTGTTGAACTCTAACGGGATACGTAGGGCTCTCTTTAACATAGATGTAAGACTGGAAAGCTTTATTGTCACATGCAAAATAGCAACATCTTAAGTCCCAGCTGTGCACCATTCAATATACAAAACACATCAAATGGTGACAGTGAGGGGACAAGGGACAATAATTACAAAGCTGTAACAAGTAGACTAAGCTGAATGAATTCTTACAGTGAAATGAATACTAGTCCTTCTTGTTTTCAGTGTCTGATAAAAGATGAGTGTGCTTCACTGACCAGCGTCTCTCCGCGCGCTTCAGTGCTGCTTCTATCTGTCACACAAAGAGGCACAGCTTCTCTAACGCCTTTTAGGATGTAATATTCAAAAGCTTTGCTGTCATGCGGAAGATAGCGACACCAAAGTTGTTGGACATAAATAGGACATGCAAAATGCTTAAAACATGAAGAGAGGCGTTCAAGAAGACAAAAAGCAGTAATAAGTAGATTAAGCGACATGAGCTCATCCAGTGGAATACATTACATACTAGTCCTGCTTGATTCAGTGTGTATTTAAAGGTGAGTGTTTGCTTCACTAACCAGCGTCTCTCTGCAGTGCCTTCATCACTCCTCCTCCTCCTCCTCCTCCTCCTGATGCATCCTGGGAGATCAGCTGACGACTGGCTGCCTGCAGCTCTCTCTCTGCTGCTCCTCTCCTGCAGCTTCAGCCGCGCTCACAGCTCCACGCTGGAGCACGACTTCCCCCTCGTGCACAATGTCGACAACAGAAGTAAGACTTTGTTTGTTTTCTATTACCTGCAGAGACTCGAAAGGTGGAGGTGTGGTGTGTGTATGGTCTGCTTTTGGTTGTCTTCAGTGGCCTTTTGAAGACACCTGAAAATATATCTTTCTTCCTTTCAAATTAGTTTTTCTGTACTTTTGAAATGTACAATATCTAAATCCACTATTTGTGGTACACGAGTCATTTCTTTTTATTAACTAAGTGTATTATTTTGTCTCAATTGACTTTTAAAAGATTTAAATTAACTAACTATAACTATTCTATTTATGTTTAGACTTTATGATGCTGCTGTAATACACGAAGGGGGGTCAAACTCAAATACACAGTGGGCCAAAATAAAAAAATGGGTGCTCGTGGAGGGCCGGACTGGTTCAATGTTTATTGCAGAACGTATTGGAATGAACTTATTGCACATATTAAACCTGGAACTAACAAAGCTTAAATTACTGCCTTTAAAAACAACATTAAATAATCAGTTGCATTCATTTCTCATGGCTCTATCTGCAGCTTCTCCAGAGTCATTTCTTATGAGTACATTTCCCCACAGGCCAACAACAGCTTCAAGAAAACTATTCCCCTCAAAGAGAAACCAAACATGCCCTGCTGTCGTGAGAAAGTGCAGAAGGAAGCATCCATTGACCTCAGTGTGCTGCTCAGTGCTGCTAGTTCAAGCCAGATACTTGGCATCTCATCTCGGGTGCAAGTTCGGGACCCCCCTTGAAAACGAGATGGTGCATCTCAAGGGGTTTATCCCAATGAATACAATTTATATATATATATATATATATATAAGTTCATCAATGTTTGGGGTCCGGCTCTGAGCGGAGGAGACCCTCAGGATGGAGTGAAGGTGTGAGAGCAATATACCGGCGGGCCAGATCTAATAGGAATTAGAAATTATCCTGCGGCCGAAATTAAATCCACCACGGGCCGGATTTGGCCCCCGGGCCTTGAGTTTGACACGTGTGCCCTAATCTATTTGTATGAGTAGTTTGGACAACACAATGACTTCTAATGAATTAATTCAACATATAGTTGAAGGAGATATGCGCACAGATTTTATTCAGCTCAAAATTAGAAACTCCATTAATTTGTGGAACACTTGTTTTTCATGTGATCTACTTGGTGTATTATTTTGTCACAATTTACAAAATACTGCACGATAATTCCTGTTATATTGTTTTACTATATGTTGAATGATCTACTTTAGATTACATAGCGGTTAAAGGGTGTATGTGTCATTGTTATTATATTATTTATTTTATATCCTGTGCATTTAGAGAAGAAAGACCCTATATAGACAATTAAAGATTAAAGATAGATTGTATGGATTAGTCTTTTAGGTTACAACATTGATTCGTTGACTTTAAAGTGTATTATAATCATACTGTTGACCGGCGGTAATGTTTTTAAACTTGTATTTCAGCAATCTTCTCTATTTGACTCTTAGATCATTTAATAAGAGGATGAAAATGATAATGCTTCAGCCGGAAATATTGATTGTATCGAAGTAGAACTGAAGTACGTATTGTGAAGAAAGGATATATAATAATAATAATACACTTTATTTGTATAGCGCAAAGCAGCCCAAAGTACTCTACAGAAAACACAACAACAATATTAAAATAAATACAGAACAAGATAAAACATAAGAAGTAAAGCTGACAAGATATAACATAAGAAGAAAGGACACAAAGCGAGGGTTGTGTGTGCATGTGCGCGAAGGTAAAGAGTGTGTGTAATTGCACAGAAAGTAGAGCCCTTCGTCTCTATACTTCCCCCCTAGTGTACTCTCTTAGTATTGCACCATACTCTGCTGACCCCTCTGTTCCCGTGTGTCCTCCAGGTCCAGAGATCGACCCCTTCTGGTACGTGGGCCGCGGGGTGAGACCCATCGGGCGCTTTGGGAAGCGGCACAGCGGCCTGCAGGGCAGCGGGGGGGCGACGCCGGGCCTCAGGACGTTATCTCTGCTGCTGCTGCACAGCCTCAGGAACAGAGAGAGTCTGGAGGAGGAAGACAGGGACTGGTTACCCTGACACAGAACGCTTCATTTTGTATCCGAGCTCAAACACTGCTCCCACTCGTACCTGTGTCTCTCTCTGGTGGATGATCCTTCGTATCTGTACATAAAAATGCATCTATATTGATTAATAAACGAGGATGTTGTGAATATATTTGTGCGTCACTTTGCCTTCACGATAACATATATAAAAACAGGCGTTAAAAATAAGGAATTTCACTTATAACTGTTAGATAATAATCCTGTTTACTAATGAATAGGATTGCTATATGTTTGGTTTTTTTAACAGTTAAATATTTCACATGTGATATATTTTGAATACTTTATCAACGGTTACAAATATGTTTTTGGTTCATCTGTCTATATAATGTTTAATAGAAGTTGTACAAACAATTTCCCTTAAGGTTTGCAAATCATTTGGTTGTCATTTAAAATACTTAATATAATATATAAAATGGTTATAATATCACTTATAAGAAAACAATATTATTTAATTAAGTAAAACAACTGTGGACTAAAGTGTGTTCACCATTAATAGTATTGGTTATTATAAAGTGTCCTGTATTTGCACAACAACGATTTCTTCAGAATAAGACATCTTTTTAAGTTTGCAAATTTTATTCATTTCATAATACATGTTTGTCTGCACATAGAGAATCTGTATTTTTTGCTTGATAACATTTCCTCCAACATGTCCTATGGAGCGCATCGAACGATTGCACATAAAGTGAGAGTCCTACATCTCACTGGGTTTAACGTGAGATCTGTCTGCAGCTCTGAGGGAATCATCATTTATCCCGAGACACCGTGACAGTAAATTCGACTTCCTGCGTGAACCCGCCCTCAGGACAATATACACAGTCTCTTGCACACAACACTGAAAGATTGGTCAACTATGATTGGGCAATACACATATTATTCTATATCATATCCATCTTTTCACACATATACATATATTAATAAATTCTGTGATGAGATAATATGATTTTTTACATTAGAAAAATACAGGACACTGATGATTGGACCCTTGTGGCTGTGCTTCTCATGGGACATTTTCACATCAAATTTCGATAAAACCAGAAACATGCTTTTATACATCGACACCTCCGGAGAACAAGATTGACAAAAGTACAGGATCGATGTGCAAAACCCGAGAAGTGAAAGGCTGGGATGACGAGGGGCAGAGCATTCATTCAGAGGAGCATCACACCTTTTTCAGTTCAAGCAGTCCATCAGCAGAAACAACTCAAACGTTGACAACCGTATGCATGGCGAACTGAGAACCCGACTAACGCAAGCGGTCACAGAGGAAAGAAAAACAACCAAAACTGAAAGGCAGTATTCTCAAATCTAGTGTTTGAGGAGTACAAATACAGTGTGTACTAGCCGCTCCAAAGACGCCTGTTGACACCCGTGTTGTTGCAACCATTTACCATCGTCACTACTGGCAGAATATCAAATGGTAAATGCAGGCGTACGCTGAAAGCACTTTGAGTCATGAGCGAGAACCGACTGAGGAGGGCTCCTTTGAGGAGAGAATAAAGCCTTCGATGTGCAATAGTACTTATATCAGTGATGTTGCATAAAAACGTTCAGTAAGTACAAAAATAAATTGCTTGTAACAAAATCATGGTTTCATGGCATTTGTGTTATAGCCCATGTGACTTCATTATGTAGAAAATCTTTGCAAGATTGAATGAATGCAACACAAAAGTTTGGACATGACACAGCGAAAGGTTAACACATGAAAATACCTTTTTGTTTAAAAAAAAAGAAAAAAAAAAGGCCACAACGTTTGAAAGTAAACAAAGAAAATGACTTTGGGTTGAAGAATACTGAACAGGGGGAAAGTTGGCAAACCTGAATGTCAGACCTGAGCTGAGTTTGTCTGACATTCGGACATTAGCTTCACTCGTTTCAATGTAAAAGCCCATCGCTCTCACATTAAGGCTGTGTCTGTTTCTACTTGGCGTTAATAATACTTGGGAAAGCACTTCCTCGACATG
This sequence comes from Chaenocephalus aceratus, assembly GCA_023974075.1. NCBI lineage: Eukaryota > Metazoa > Chordata > Actinopteri > Perciformes > Channichthyidae > Chaenocephalus > Chaenocephalus aceratus. The sequence goes on along the minus strand of JAMFTG010000377.1, from coordinate 40,558 downwards.
TATTTGAAGAATAGTTGGACAATATGGGAAATACACGTTTTCATTTTATGAGAATCGCGTGTCTGTAGCCTTGTTATGAAGCTAATTAGCTGGTTAGCTTAGCTTAGCTTAAAGACTGAAATTCAGGAGAAACATTTAGACTGGCTCTGTCTGACGGAACAATATATGTCTATCTTTTGTACAGTTAAAACAAAAATATAAATCTCTATATGTATATGTATGTAAAGGTGAACTTTAGTGCTGCTAATATCCAACCCAGTCTCACGGCATTTCGTGTTCACCAACACGATATTTAATCTATTGATTCGTGTTCACCAACACGATTTCCCCCTTTTTTTCGTGTTGCACAGCACGATTTTAAAAGCAATGTATTTCTACTGGTAATGTGTTTCGTGCCTGCAGCACGTCTTTTTCTCCGGTCAGGTCGTGGAAGACCGCGGTGTGGTTCATAAAAACATGTTCTTACTCAATATCAAGCCACAATTATTGCTTTTATTTTAAATCGTATAATTTCGGACTTTTGTTTCCGTCTGTGAGGAAAATAAACGGGGCTCAGAGCCTCAGGATACTGAAATCTGTATTTTTTAATATTTTTTTCCTTCTAATTTGTTATTCTTTTCAAAATAACACAGTGTTATTTACTCACCAATAACACACAATTATCCTTGCTTTTATTTATTGGTTTAATTCCATAATCTCGGGCTTTTTTGGCGTCCGTCAGGAACTGAATTTCAAAATAAAAATAACCGGAAACAGACGTAGGCCTATAAGGGACATTTCGAGCATCATTGCGATTTTCAAAATTTCTGAGTTTAGGATGGCCGAAGACACTACACTACCCATAATCCCCAGCTATCGTTTAGGACTACAGTCCCCGTAAGGTTACGCCGAGCGTCAAACAGCTGTGTGAAATGGAACGAAACCACGCCAGACTATCCAAAACTGGAATCGAACGCCCCCCCAGAACTACACATGCTGGCTATTGTGTTTAGCTAAATGTTCTATGGGACGTCTCTACTGAACGTTTTCGTTTTTCCCACAATTAGAAGTTGCCCGTATTAAACACATTGGTGTTATCAAATGTAAAACATATAATTAATAAATGGGTGAAAATCGCTTGTGTCCATAATGCGCAGCATTAATATATAGCATTAATATATACCCACACGACAGCTCATTGATACTTTGTAATTCTACTCCACTACAATTCAGAGGTTAACCTGGTATTTTTACTCCACTGCATTTATTTGAGTTACTTTTACACACAGCTTCCGGTCTTCCACGACCCGACCGCAGAAAAAGACGTGCTGCAGGCACGAAACACATTACCAGTAGAAATACATTGCTTTTAAAATCGTGCTGTGCAACACGAAAAAAAAGGGGGAAATCGTGATGGTGAACACGAATCAATAGATTGAAAATCATGTTGGTGAACACGAAATGCCGTGAGACTGGGTTGTAATATCATAACCTTTGTGAAGTCAAGCCAGCAAGCTAGAGTCTTTATGCTAAGCTAAGCTAACAGGCTTCATATGAACTGTACACACTCTACTGTAGTTTTGATCGTTGTCTGTAAATCTAGTCAAAACGTTATTTCCCAATACCAGTCATGTAGCTACTTTATTTGAGGCCGTAAAGAAGGGATAAATGATTTCTCAAATGTGCTTTGTTTTTCCTTTTTAGCCCTCTAGTTAGGAAGGAAGGACGAAAACAGTCGTGGCCTTGATACCTTGTGTGTCTTAACCCTTATTTTCTGGCAAGTGCATGAATTATTAAAATGGATAACATATCAAAGGTGTTACAATCATTCCCCGATGAGGATTACCATCTGATAGCTGTGTGTGGAAATCATCCATAAAGCTCTGAGGGGGGCTTAGAGTTTGACATGTCACCTGTTGAGAAAGAGGATGCAGTATAAAACACTGGATCACAGAAAGTTTCACTTGATTTTTCCACGTCTTCATTGTACAGTAAATCACAATACTCTTGCAAACAGATAGAAAAGGGGAATGAGAGTTATTCTTGTCTGTACAGATGTTATTCTTCTGTAGGGCCATGAGGATTGTTTGCAGATATTTAAGGCAGACTGTCGAGTTATCCTTGCTTTATGTTACGAAGTGAAGAAATGGACGATTCATGGAAAAGCCGAAAGAGCCAATTGTCTCTTTTGCCGGTTTTTGACTGACAGGGTACCGACAGAGTGCTTTTAGGGTCACAGGGCAGGTGTTGGCCCCTGATTGGCCTGGAGGCGGGCACTGGGTCAAGGCACTGGATGAGAGGGGCCCGTCCCTGGGGCTCTGAAACCGCCCTGAGGGACTCCTTGTGCTGCTGACTGTCACTATGGCCGAAACACTTTCACCTGTTGCTCTGGCTCCAACTTCTCTGAAATTCAAAATAAGAAACTGCATTTAATATACAATATGGCACTCCCAATATGGCTGTTAAACACCTGAACCTTTGAGAGAACATCCATAATATTCATCTGTTTGCAACTTACATATACATATATCAATAGTCCAAATAATATTCTGCAGTATTTCTACTATATTCTATTTTATTTTGTATACTTGCACTATTATCTGTGTTGTTGTGTCGCACTGTTGGAGGAGCCTGGGACCTAAGATTTTCGTTGTCATAACTACACTGCAGCTACAGTATGCACACATGACAATACAAGCCTTGAATCCTTGGTACTTCCTGCCTGTGAGTTTGGTGGCATCCATTGCAGTCATTGCTGTCAGCTTCACTCGGATACGGTTTTCTTTAATGTTCATAGTCCAGGACATTTTTATCTAAAGCCGAATTACCCGTAAAGGCCTCCTCCTTTCCCAAAACACACACAGCCGGCGATTTAAACTGTTTGCATACTGAATAAAGCAGTTTAATGTTTAAAATGTGTGTTTCTCCAAGGCAGTTTGGCAGACAGAAGATGTACAGGCTACGAGATAACAATAACGTTTCTCATCTTATTTATCGCTTAAGATCCAGACATCCAATAAAAAAGCTTTATTGGGTTAAAATGTATATTTAAAAGTACTAAAATCTATACGTTGGGTTCAAATGCATAATCTCGCAGACAACCGTAACGCTGGCAAATCTTCAAAAGGATACACTGCTTTGACGGCCCGTCCACACAGCGGCGTGCGTTGAAGCTTCCAACGCTTCCGCCCATTCACTTTGAATGGGGTGACGTCACTTTTAGCCAAACTGCATCGTGGGAAGCGACGTGGAGCGTAGCTGGCGTGGCTCGCTGCAAAAGTTGAGCAATGTTCAACTTTTGACGCCTCGGTAGAAGCGTCAGCCAATCGAATCATATGCCAGTACAAGCTCTAGCCAATCAAACCGCTGCTTGTGTGTCAGGGGCGCGTCTATCGTTATTCCAACCCAGTTTAGATCCCACTTCCGCATTACGCAAGCATCGACGCGGGGTTACGTCACAGCATCAACCTGGCGTTACATCCCTATGGTTACATCACTGCCTCACGCGGCACACCTGCGAAATCTGAATCTGTACATCTGTGTGTATACATGAATAAATACATGTGTGAGTACATATAAGTGTGTGTTTATATGTTTATAAATGAATAAATGTGTGTGGATATATATATATATATATATATATATATAAAACAGTATCATTAAATAATGCTGTGTGTGTATAAATGAATGAATACATCTGTGTATATTTATGAATAAATACATGTGTGAGTACATATAAGTGTGTGTGTATATGAATAAATGTATATATAAAATAGTATCATTAAATAAATATATATATAAAATAGTATCATTAAATAATGCTGTCAGATAAATGAAGTACACAGTAATAGTCAAGGTTATATTCAATATTCTGCACTTACACCAGCTGATAAGATATTTAAAACGTCTTTTGTTTGTCCTGAAAACGACATTTGAGAATACACACAGGCTATTTATAGACGATAAAACACCAGTAATACAATCTCAGGACTCTTCGATATGGCTTTGATTACAGGATCGTTTACTTTCAGTCAACAAATCCTTTGGAAAGACAAAAAACAACTATTCAATATCCTGCTCATCCTGCTTTACCGCGACCGCTATAACTGCCGAAGAAGAAGTCTATGACGCTATCGCGTAGAGCTACGTTCTTGCGTAATGCGGAAGTGGGCGTGGTTAAATCTAAACTGGGTTGGAATAACGATAGATGCGTCAGGGGCGGGAGATTCATGTGATTGGTTGTTGGTCGAGTGTCAGACACGCCCGCCGGCAAGCGTCAGCACACGCCGCTGTGTGGACGGGCCGTTACCAAAGACCAAATGAAACGTAAATACAACTACAGATTTCTCTAGGTTTACTGAAAGAAGTAAACCAATTGTGTTATACTATTAATAACTATGATTCAGATGAACACATCAGACTTGTGTCTAAAAGTCACGACAGTCTTTATCAGTGATACATTTAGTGCATGATGGCCAGACTAAAAGGACACGTTAAGCTGGAACCAGCGATATGATTACATGTCTCGGTCACTGATTTCGCCCCATTGTCCAGCGTGCTTTCTGGTTTTGAAGATGTGCTGAAAAAGCCACCCTGAATCAGAGCTATTGTGCGGATTCTGCTAAAGGGAAAACCGAGACAGACGAACAGAAAAAGGCCATTCACTGATATGAAAAAGGGAACCGACTTCTTGTAGGTTGATACAACAGCCTTACATCTAATGGAGCTTTTCAGTTCCTTCGTCCCATTCGAGCAGACGTATTCACATCCTTTCAGCCGCCGATGACAAAGCGTAAAATGTGTGATGTTAACTAAAGATGAATAAAGTGCCTTTCGTTTCACTCCCCATCTGCAGCTGTTTCACACACACTGAGCGTGTTTGTGTTTAGGAGACTTTGCAATGATGATGTGTGAGTTAGCAAGAAACATTTTGCATTATCTATCCATGACTGGTACAGTGGAGGGTTCACAGGACAGAAGAGAGAACATCAACGCAGTAAACGTATTCAACCATTTGGGTAATTTAGTCAACACAGCTCTGAAAGGTACTCCAGAAAAGGTATGCTTATTTCAATATAGTACTAGATGTTTCCAAATGTATGCATGCAAATAGAGGAGTACAAAAACAAGAACATTCACATTTAAAAAGCAGGAATCAGATCATTTGTTGAGTGTTCTCTGAAGACGTTACTCTCACCAAGTAATCGATGGGTGAAAAAGCTGCCAATTAATCTCACAGTTGACAGGTAGGTGATTTTTGCTACCGCCGTGCAGCGACACATAAACACATACGCTGCTGGTCTTTAATCGGCTGTTGTGGCGTAACTAGGTTCAGAACAAAGAACCGGACGTAAGAAATGCAGCAGTGATGGAGGAGGGCAGAATGTGATTTGTTTTAAAGACAAAGCCTAGGAGGGATCTTTTAGATGGCTTTGATGCAGTGAACAGAGTTCGCGTTAGCCGGTAATTACCGGACTACAACCGGTAAAATATGCTAAAGACCGGCAAATCTAAATCTCTCCGGTCAAAGTGTCGGTTCAAAATAATTTCCGCTTAGTGCATTACCACATCAGTGGCAACTTGCACCACTGATGTGACAGACAAGAATAGTCCATTCTAATGTCGAACACTTGATGTGGAGAAAGAGATGTCCTGGATGGGTTGATTGTGCGGTGATCTGTTGGTAATGCCTCGGGGTTCCGGTGGGCATGTAAACACATGCATAATGCTGCGCTATACTTTGTGGCCTCACCCGGTTGCATAGCGACGCTTATTGGTTAGGTGTCTTTTAATAAGCAGGTAGTCCTATCATTAGCTAGAACTAGCTGGATCTGATCGATATGGACATAAACGCGAGTGAAGTCTAATCTGACGGGAGAGAGAGATCAGCTGCTGCTGACGAGTCGACACGCAGCTCTGCATGATCAGCGGTGAGCGGACAAAACACACACACTTCAGGTTAGAATATCACACGCAGCTATTTTAATTACCTCTCAAACTACCTAAACTAGTTATAGATAAGTTTAGTTTTACTGTCGGGTCACTCATTACTGATCCGCGAGCTGCATGATACTGACGGGCTGTCAGGAGAGGGAGAGAGCTCTCCGTTTATTATTCCCGTGTTATTGTACACTTTTGAATAATGTAGTTAATCTACTATAATTAGTTTAATATTAAATCATATCAATTTGTTTTAAAGCTCAATAAATAACAAAGAAGACCTTTGACCGGCACTTTTCTCATTTTGTCCGGAAGATTTAAACTTTAACGGACGGGAAGTGAATAGAAGATCTCTTGTTACTGTGCAGCCTGTGGGCCAGAGGAGAGCAACTAAGCTTTTTGGTTTGCAGCTGAGGAATCAGGCATTTAATCACCTTCAGTTACAACACAGCTCAACAAATAATTATATTTCAATATAGGTTTAGATTTGTCACAGTTATATATGTTATCTTATTGTTTACATGTTACGAATGAATGTATGCATGCAAATCGTTTTTATATGTATGTGCAAAGTAAACCTTGTTCGGTACCTTTCAGTGGGGGGGCAGGGAGCTTCCTCCTCTGATGGCGTGATGAGTCCAGGGTTTGAGGCTGTAATCAGAGTACTGGTATTATACACCTCATCCAAATACTTTATGATAACATGTTAAGACCATGGAGATATAGAACATGTTTCTGTGTTGGAGAGTCACTCGAGTTACCTTGGCCTTTGGCTTGAACTTGGAGAAATGATTGCAGACATTCACATTCAACCCAGCTGTTTTCAGAGCGGATATCCTCGCCTCGATGTTTGAAATCTGAAGAGGAGATACACACTTGAGGTGAATATCTGTTGCTATCTGTCTGCTTTGTGAATATGTATTTTAGTTTTTATGTTTTTGCTTTTATCCTAATATAAGTATCTCTGTTGAATATTGTCTTACTGATTGTATTTACCTGTTATTTGAAGTGAATTTTTGTTTTTAGGATGACTTTCAACATCTGTCCGGGACTACAGACGAAAAATAGCCTGTTGGCTAACTCTGGCGCATTTACAGAAATGTCAATCAATGTGCACTGTCAAATAAATATATAAATAAAAAATAAAAAATGAATAGGGCGAACATTTTCAGTAGAAGACATCACCAAGAAACTTCCCCAGTTGATGACTAACATTCAGACAATTGCTTTTTGTAGTTCATGGTTTTTGAGATGTTATATTTATATATGGGAATGAGGCATCATCTAATGCTAACTTTTGGTGAGATTAAGGGAAACCTACAGTCCAGGGGCGGTTCTAGGGGGGGCAGGGGGGCCAGTGCCCCCCTAACACTGACCTCTGACCCCCCTGTGGCCCCCCTAAAAATGAAAAGTGAAAAAAATGAAAGATTTATGATTTATTACACGATTTATTGAATGACGGAATAGACGGAACTAACGTTATTCGTCATTCTAGTCGGACCCATTAGAGTGGTGCACTCAGGACCCATTAGAGCGGTGCACTCACTTTCACTGTCCGGCTGAAGCGTGCGAAAAACAAACACTTTTCATCTCGGATCATCAGAGGCTGTTGCATCCAAGAAAGACTGATTGAAACCTACGTTTCGAGAGACTACCACGATAATTGAAGGTGAGTTAAACTATTGTATCCGTGTAAGTGTAGATGTAAAGTAGAGATGTAACTGTTCATTGCCTTTATTTTTAGATAAATATGATATGGTGTTAGTGCAAAAATTGCACTATAACTTAAACTGAAGCTAACAGTAATAACTATAAGATATATCTGAAATAAATAAGTGTACTGAAACAAATACCAATAACTGTATTGCATTGTTTTTTTATGCGCAATTACTTCATACTGTTCTCTTTTTTGTCCTGCATTTATTGTGCCCCCCTCAGAAAATAACTGGCCCCCCAGTCAAATTGGTCTAGAACCGCCACTGCTAGTCTCAAATAGACAAAATTAGTATCATTAACACCTAATTTATTAATTTGCACTAGTCTGAAGGAAGACTCGTTATGGAGGAATAATTGAAAACGAACCAGTGCATGAAGAACAATGTTTAATCCTATAGTTTCTCGCCTTAAAAGCACAATTGAATACAACATAATTAGAATTTTTCTTTTAAATAAACTGTATTGCGTTGAAATGTCTGTGGTGCAAACCAAACTGCAGGACCCCTCCTCTCCAGTACCTGTATCTCAGAGTGCTGCACCTGGGCGGCAGCAGAGGCCACCTGGTCCTCCAGGAAGGACAGCTCTGTGTCGCTGGTGCCGCTCTGAATGCTGCGTGCGCACTCCTCCAGGTCCCCCAGCTCCCCCTCCAGGCCGTACACCTCACCTGCAGCCAGGTACACCTGCTCAGGGGAGAAGAGGAGAAGATTCAACGGTTTTATTGTCATATGCACAAAGCTACAGTGTAGAAATGGCAATGAAATTATGTTTGACCTGAGCTCCTCCAACAATGCAACATATATAATAAAATACATATAAGTAAGTAGATTAAGCATTTAGGCCCAGTTCCAAACCGCCCCCTACACACATTTACTGGTAAACTGAGCAAAACTAGAGACATTTAATATTGTCCTACAGATGTTAACAACTTCATGGTTCAGACTTTTTTTAATTTAGGATCATATAAACGTGTGCATTTGATCGTACGGTTTTGTATATTTACGAGGACTGACATAAAAACAGATTTAAAACAAATATAGGATTACAAAACAAGATTTTTTGAGTTTTATTTGAGTTATGATGTATTCTTTTTTCTCCAAGAGATGCTGATTTGAAACCAAACCCAAAGCTTGCCAATGAATTTATACCCTCTAGCGGTTCTCAACCTCTGGGCCGCATCCCCCTAGTGGTCCGCGAACGCTTTGCAAGTGGGCCGCCAAATAATTTGCAAAACATTATGATTTGTGTGGAAACAGTTCATTATTAAGATTTTATTTTATTTGAACCTCCTTTCCTTTCTCTTTCTTGATCCTCCTTAGCAACGGTCATTACAGTCCTTGACAACGGTCTGTTCTACTGGATTAACAACGTGTCACATGTTCTGAATCGACCAATCAGAACTTTTGAAAACGGTTGGGAACCGCTGTGCTCGCTGTGAGATTAAGAAGGTAGCCTCATTCTGCTGGGAGTGTTTGGGGCCTTAGTTTCAGATCACATTACTTTGATCATTTGGCGGTAAGGTGCTTACGTTCTCCTCCATCTTGGTGAGCCTCTGGTCCAGCTGGCGGGTGTCGGAGCTGTTGGACACGGGGGGGGCGCTGAGGGGCTCCGATTGGCTGAAGCTCTCTCCTCCTGCCTCTCCGATCAGCTCCTCTGTGGCGTTCAACACCTTCAGCACCTCCGTGGTGATGCTGCAGAGAGAGGCCGCCGAGTACTTCTGCTTCACCACACACACACACACACACACACACACACACACACACACACACACACACACACACACACACACACACACACACACACACACACACACACACACACACACACACACACACACACACACACACACACACACACACACACACACACACACACACACACACACACACACACACACACACACACACACACACACACACACACACACACACACACACACACACACACACAGTGATACTCTGAGAAACCTTTTAAGAGACGTTGAGAGCAAAATGAATCGATGCATGTGTGGAGAAAAGTAGGCCACGGCATAGATAGTGAAAAACATCTTTTAGGAAGCCAGGGGATTTTACAAAATACAATTAGGCAAACACATTTGATGATAGAAGGGGAGCAAATAAAGGACATATCAGAAAAAGGTGTTAAAGTTTGCGACAGCCCTATATGATGTCCTTCAAATAACCTTATCATGTCCCCCACTCAAATATATTTTGTTTCTCGTCATAGAGGAGGACAAACATTAGAAAATTCACATTTAAAAAAGCAGGAATCAGACAATTTTTATGTGTTCACTTTTCACCGTGTAATCGATTTGTGAAAAAGCTGCCAATTAATCTCATAGTTGACAGGTCGTTGATTTTTGCATTTCTAATCAGCAGCTCGAGTTAGTGTTAATTTCGTTGACTAAAACTATGACGAAATATGTTCGTCAACGACCTTTTTGACGAACTCATGGTCTAACTAACCTTATTTAACAGAAAATGAAATGGCAACAACAGGGCTTGGGAGCAGTGGTCGCACTCGCGTTAACCAAATACCCCCGTCAGCGCGAGTGAGTGATACATTGTGCACTCGACGGATAATAATGGATTATGACGGAAATGTTACGATCCTGTCCGTCAAAATGACTGACACCGAAAAAGTCTAAAGCCACCACTGCTTGGGAGAAAGAAACGATGTGATATTTGGGCCCAGAAGGGAAGCAATGTGGCCACAACACAGGTAAACACACCACAAACCTGACCAGATACTCTCTGCAAAGCTGCTTTCTTAATCATTCAATCTGTGTTTTTCATCAAATAAGGACAAGATATAATCTTATTTATTTATATATACTAAAATGACAAGTTATTCGTTTTGACTAGTTTGACTGAAATGTTCTATATCAGGGTTGTCAAACTTAATTTCTTCACGGGCCACATCAGCATTATGGTTGCACTCAAAGGGCCGGTTGTAACTTTAAGACTATATCAAAATACATATATAAATATTTAATATAAAATAATGTATTATATGACATTATTGCCTCTGCATTGGATTATCATCGGATAGGGTAATAACTTCATAATTAACTACGTCTAAAAGCGGAAGTCTAGGGCAAATCATTGCAAGTCTCTTCAGTGAGAATGTTACAAAATGATTGAAAAAAAAAATCTAATTCTGAGAAAAAGGCAAATTCTAAGAAAAAATTAATATTTTGAAGAAAAAAAGTCAAATTCTGAGAAAAAACTTGTTCTGAGAAAAAAAGTCAAATTCTGAGAAAAAAGTCAAATTTGAGATGCATTGTGGGAAATGTAGTTTATGGGCAACGTGCTTCTGTAAATCGGCATGTAACCGTATAATAAACATATTATATTCATTGCAATCTCTTGAGGGGCCGCATGAAATGAAGCCGCGGGCCGGATTTGGCCCCCGGGCCTTGAGTTTGACACCCCTGTTCTATATAATCTGATGACTAAAAAAGACTCAACCGTTTTCATTGACAAAAAGTAGACTAAAATAATTAGTTTTCTTTGACTAAAATAAGACTAAAATGCTCAGACTTTTAGTCGACTAAAACTTGACTAAATAAAAACAGAATGAAGGTGACTAAATATGACTAAAACTAAAAAGAAAATGTAACACAGGACTAAGACTAAAACTAAATAAAAAAATAGCTGACGAAATTAACACTATCTCGAGTTATAGACTCTTCTTGCACATGTCAGTTGTATTTGTATTCACTTGCACCTCTCAACACATTCTATGTGCTGCCCAGTGGAGGAGCCTGTGACCTACGTCGTTCATTGCCATATCCACACTAATGTGCACATTACAATAAAGCCTTGGAACCATTGTTCTGCTGGTCTTTAATCAGCTGTCGTGAGGTACGCCGGTGCAGAACAAAGACCTGCACGGGAGAAATGCAGCCGCGATGGAGGAGGACAGAAAGTGAGAAAGCTTTTAAGACAAAGCCGAAGGAGGGATCTTTTGCATCTGGAGGCTTTGATGCTTTAAAAGAAGGTCTCGTGTGTGTCGTAGCTATTATGGCGTTTAGTTTGCAGCCGAGGAATCAGGCGTCGAATCACCTCCCAGATGTTAGATACAGTAAAGTTCACATCCTGCATTACGGGAAAAACAAAAATGTAAACATCCTAATGGAGTTTTGTTGAATATCACGAGTCACTTGGAAATGAAGTAGAAAAACAAAAACTTGTTTATCCATTTTTGTTGACTGCTTGTTTACTGGAGCAGCTCGTTCCTCCGAATCTCTGACGACTAATGATATAAATAGTGCAGAAAGCTGCCGTGGCGTTTCTGAATAGATGACTGAGAGGAGAGTGAAGAGAGACGGATCATATTCAATAATGAATGGATCACCGGCTGAAGCTTTGATCAGCGAGTATTGATCCGCGTGTTGATGTAACGAGATGAGAGGCAACATATTATAACATTACTGATCTTAAGACTGAAGCAGAGATATCGACACGGGCTGATCGATGGAGGAAACATTGACATTTGGTAAGAGGCCCGTGAACATGAAGATCAAACATGCTCCACCATTAAAGATAAACATAATGTGTATTTAAAACACAATTTAGCTGACATACAAGTTGGTGAAGAAGTAGGAGGTAAGCGTCACTGGAATATAATCGCAGTTATTTAATTAATTAAATTACTCCGTATGCAACTATGCATGAAGTATAATGTATCCCCCTGAGAGATATGTGATAATGGGCTTTCTAGATGTAATTGAGTTATAGTATTGAATAGTAGAAGCTAGCTTAGGGATCACTTTTATAAGAATGGGTTAGGACTCAAAATGTGTTTTTCTGAGTTGTTACATCTCATTGCTCTCGTATTAGTGGGCGAGTTTGAGGATCTATTTTTGTCTAGAGCAGGGGTGTCAAACTCAAGGCCCGGGGGCCAAATCCGAGCTTGCAAAGAATATAATCAGTTTATTATAAGGTTACATGCCGCTTTACAGGAGCATGTTGCCCATAAACTACATGTCCCACAATGCATCTGCAATTTGACATTTTTCTCAGAATTTGAATTGTATTTCTTCAAAACATGCTTTTTTCTCAGAATTAGAACATTTAACTTTTTTTTCAAAATTTAACTTTTTTTTCAAAATCTCACATTTCCCCCAAAATCTCACTTATTTATTTTTTCAGAATTTGGCTTTTCTTTTAAAATCATTTTTTGACATTCTCACTGAAGAGACTTGCAATTATTTGCCCTAGACTTCTGCTTTCAGACGTAGTTAATTATGAAGTTATTACCCTATCCGATAATAATCCAATGCAGAGGCAATAATGTAATATAATACATTATTTTATATTAAATATTTGTATATGTATTTTTATATAGTCTTAAAGTTACAACCGGCCCTTTGAGTGCAACCATAATGCTGATGTGGCACGCGATGAAATGAGTTTGACACACCTGGTCTACCTAGTCGTTTTTTATTTCAGATCCATCGTCTCTCGAGGGACGGCACAGAGCTCACACGCCTTCCCGAGTGCATACAAAAGCCATATTTATTTTGAAGCAACACATTAGCCTGTGATTCCAGTGTTTATCTCTGTCTGATATTCCATTTGAAAGGCTTTATCTGTGTATGCCGATGAGTCACAAATATCAAAGTCATCAGTCATTTCTTTATTCCCCTCAAATCGAGCAGGAACAGATCTCACCGGGACACGTGTCATCAAGCAGCATTACTCACAGAGGCCATTACAACGAGCAACATCGACCCCCTCCTCTGATGTGACAGAAGGTCCTGTCAAAGTGTGTGTGTGTGTGTGTGTGTGTGTGTGTGTGTGTGTCCATCGACCTGCCTTTGTGTGGGTATGACTGTTCAATACATTCATGGGAATATACTTACTAACTTACTAATGGATCGTTGATTTTACAAGCAGATTATGAAACGTGGATACTTTCCACAAAGTTTCTTTTTTATATCAGCATTCAGTACGTTATTTGATTTTCAACTTTCAAATGTCACTGACAGCTACATTCAGATGTTGCACATTTGAAGTTGTTGATTTTGCAATTGTTTTAGTTGCTCCAGCTTGCTTTGTCCTTCCCTGGACCCACTTCAGAACACGACTTGTCTGCTTCTGCTGTGATGAAAACGTGTACATAAAGAAAGCATGTGGCGCAGCGGCAGTTTCTTCCAGTCAAAACCAAACAGAACAGCGCTTGTGTCTTCAAACCACTCGAACCTTTTGAGCCTTTTATTAAAAATATCCATGACAGACTTTCTGTGAAAGATATCTTCCAGCATAACTCCTGAAACCCTCTTCCAGCAGCCGCTTAGAAAGAAACACCAGGAAACACCAGGCTGCTTTACTGCGTGTTTCAATTTCACAACAGCTGCAGCTACTAAAGCTTCATGATACACAAACACCACCAGAAACATTTAACCTCAGTTTAAGTGTGTGTGTGTGTGTGTGTGTGTGTGTGTGTGTGATAATGGGGGTGTGCACGAGACATGACAGAATTATGTTGCTTTCACGCTGATATCTCACCTGCTGCAAGAGAGAGGAGAGCAACTGAAGCCTCTGCTGTTGCTCCAAGTCATGCTGTTCCTCCTGACACACACACACACACACACACACACACCCCCATCCATCCATCCATCCATCCCACACCCATCCCCCCCACACCCCACACACACACACACACACACACACACACACACACACACACACACACACACACACACACACACACACACACACACACACACACACACACACACACACACACACACACACACACACACACACACACACACACACACACACACACACACACACACACACACACACACACACACACACACACCTTTTAGAGACAGTTAGACAGACAGAAGCAGAAGATGAGTGTTTCTCTCCTGATCTCCTCACCTGGTTGTCTGACAGCGCCCCTCCTGGAAGGATGGAGTAACAGCAGGTGAACTGGCGCTGGATCCACTCCTCCTCGCCTCCTTCTCAGCGTCTCTCTTGTGTTGTCTCTGACTCTGTCTCTTGTCTCCTCTCTTTGGCTCCCACTCTTCTACCTTCTCTTCCAAACACTCGACCCCCATCTCTAACCTCGTCTCCTCCCTCTCTGAAGGACTCTTTATTAGTCTCTCCTCCGGCCCGTTCCCTTGTTCCACCGTCTCACTTTCTTCCTCTCTTTCTTCACTCAGTCTGTCACTTCCTCTCTGTTTCTCGGTGTCTTTCGTCCTCTCCTCCTCTTCCTCCTCTTCCTCCGACGAGCTACAGTCTTTGCTGTTCGCTCTGCTGACCAGCTGGCTGAGTCTGGCCCTCAGCTCCTCCTCCAGAGAGTCTGCAGGCGGGGGTCCCGGGGCCACAGATTGGGGCTGTGGAGGGCTGGGGGCCGCTGAATTTGGAGCCACCGTGTCCAAGTCCTCTGGCTCAGGGGTCATGGCGTCTGATTTGAAGGCGTCCGGTGCAGCTGATGGCACAGGGTCGGGAACTGCCTGCTCCTCACTGAGGCCCCGCTTCAGGAGAGCGTTGAGGAGGAAGCCACTGCTCTCCTTCAGGGGGGGGGGGGGGGGCAAAGAGACATACATACATCATCAAAAAGTAATACATCATGCTCATTATTTAACAAAGAGTGCAAACGACTCAATTACTTCTAAAACCGGACTACGCACAGCTTCTTCTTCCCTTCAGACTGCCGACAATGAACCCCACGCTGTCCCATACTGCCTAGTTGTTGTCGTGTGCTGAAGCGCAATTATACAGTACTGTATTTATTATTATCTGTGTGTATTCTTATTTATATATTTCCCATCAATTCACCTTTATTTTCGTATCATTTATTGTGTACATACTACTGATACATTGTGTATATAACTGACTACACTCTGGTTAGCCCCTCCTTAATTTCATTGCACTGTCTTGCATTTTGTAAAGACAATAAAGTAATCTAATCTAATCAGACTGCATTATCAAACAGCCTCTCATGGGGAAACACTATTTCACACTTCATTTCTCAATGGCATAGTGGGAAGTGATCAGATTGAAAGGCTTTATTGTCATAATGGTTACAATGAAAATCTTATAAGTTTCCAGGCTTCTTCAGTGCAACCACAATATACTTAAAACAGTAAAAGATGCAGAATAAATAGAGATAGATAGTGCACGAGAATGGTGCAACGGACACAATGGTGCAAGTCAAATGCAGAAATTAAGTTAACTATATACGTATATGTATATATATATACATATATATATATATATATATATATATATACTATATATACGTAGATATATACTATACTATATATATATATACACATACTATTATATAGATATATATATATATACTTTATACGTATAATATATATATACGTATATAATAGATACATAATATACATATATATATATATATATATATATATATATATATGTCAAATAGAGTAATATAAGATAAATAACAATGTACAATTAAATGTGATACTTTACAATAGCCCAAACGTTCAGTATAGATCAGAGCATGTTTTTTGCCTTTACTGTTTTGTCTCAGGAATCTGGGCAGGAAAGCCTGAGAGTGAGTGCAGGTGTGATGTCCTGATGGAACCGAGAGCGAGTGCAGGCGTGATGTACCTGATGGACTGAGAGTGAGTGCAGGTGTGATGTACCTGATGGACTGAGAGTGAGTGCAGGTGTGATGTACCTGATGGACGAGAGTGAGTGCAGGTGTGATGTACCTGATGGACTGAGAGGGAGTGCAGGTGTGAGGTATACACTGATGACCGAGAGTGAGTGCAGGTGTGATGTACCTGATGGACCGAGAGTGAGTGCAGGTGTGATGTACCTGATGGACGGAGAGTGAGTGCAGGCGTGATGTACCTGATGGACCGAGAGTGAGTGCAGGTGTGATGTACCTGATGGACGGAGAGTGAGTGCAGGCGTGATGTACCTGATGGACCGAGAGTGAGTGCAGGTGTGATGTACCTGATGGACTGAGAGGGAGTGCAGGTGTGATGTACCTGATGGACTGAGAGTGAGTGCAGGTGTGATGTACCTGATGGACTGAGAGTGAGTGCAGGTGTGATGTACCTGATGGACTGAGAGTGAGTGCAGGTGTGATGTACCTGATGGACTGAGAGTGAGTGCAGGTGTGATGTACCTGTAGATGGAGTGAGTGCAGGTGTGATGTACCTGATGGACTGAGAGCGAGTGCAGGCGAGATGTACCTGATGGACAGAGAGTGAGTGCAGGCGTGATGTACCTGATGGACGGAGAGCGAGTGCAGGCGTGATGTACCTGATGGACTGAGAGCGAGTGCAGGCGAGATGTACCTGATGGACAGAGAGTGAGTGCAGGCGTGATGTACCTGATGGACGGAGAGCGAGTGCAGGCGTGATGTACCTGATGGACCGAGAGTGAGTGCAGGTGTGATGTACCTGATGGACTGAGAGTGAGTGCAGGTGTGATGTACCTGATGGACCGAGAGCGAGTGCAGGCGTGATGTACCTGATGGACGGAGAGTGAGAGGAGGTGTGATGTACCTGATGGACTGAGAGTGAGTGCAGGTGTGATGTACCTGATGGACTGAGAGTGAGGGCAGGTGTGATGTACCTGATGGACCGAGAGTGAGAGGAGGTGTGATGTACCTGATGGACCGAGAGTGAGTGCAGGTGTGATGTACCTGATGGACTGAGAGTGAATGCAGGTGTGATGTACCTGATGGACCGAGAGTGAGTGCAGGTGTGATGTACCTGATGATGGACGGAGAGTGAGTGCAGGCGTGATGTACCTGATGGACCGAGAGTGAGTGCAGGCGTGATGTACCTGATGACCGAGAGTGAGTGCAGGTGTGATGTACCTGATGGACTGAGAGTGAGTGCAGGTGTGATGTACCTGATGGACTGAGAGTGAGTGCAGGTGTGATGTACCTGATGGACTGAGAGTGAGTGCAGGTGTGATGTACCTGTAGATGGAGTGAGTTAGTGCAGGTGTGATGTACCTGATGGACTGAGAGCGAGTGCAGGTGTGATGTACCTGATGGACGGAGAGCGAGTGCAGGCGTGATGTACCTGATGGACAGAGAGTGAGTGCAGGCGTGATGTACCTGATGGACGGAGAGCGAGTGCAGACGTGATGTACCTGATGGACCGAGAGCGAGTGCAGACGTGATGTACCTGATGGACCGAGAGCGAGTGCAGGCGTGATGTACCTGATGGACTGAGAGTGAGAGGAGGTGTGATGTACCTGATGGACCGAGAGCGAGTGCAGACGTGATGTACCTGATGGACCGAGAGTGAGAGGAGGTGTGATGTACCTGATGGACTGAGAGTGAGGGCAGGTGTGATGTACCTGATGGACCGAGAGTGAGAGGAGGTGTGATGTACCTGATGGACCGAGAGTGAGTGCAGGTGTGATGTACCTGATGGACTGAGAGTGAGTGCAGGTGTGATGTACCTGATGGACCGAGAGTGAGTGCAGGTGTGATGTACCTGATGATGGACCGAGAGTGAGTGCAGGCGTGATGTACCTGATGGACCGAGAGTGAGTGCAGGCGTGATGTACCTGATGGACGGAGAGTGAGTGCAGGCGTGATGTACCTGATGGACCGAGAGTGAGTGCAGGCGTGATGTACCTGATGGACCGAGAGTGAGTGCAGGTGTGATGTACCTGATGGACTGAGAGTGAGTGCAGGTGTGATGTACCTGATGGACCGAGAGTGAGAGCAGGCGTGATGTACCTGATGGACCGAGAGTGAGTGCAGGCGTGATGTACCTGATGGACCGAGAGTGAGTGCAGGCGGATGTACCTGATGGACCGAGAGTGAGTGCAGGTGTGATGTACCTGATGGACCGAGAGTGAGTGCAGGCGTGATGTACCTGATGGACCGAGAGTGAGTGCAGGTGTGATGTACCTGATGGACCGAGAGTGAGTGCAGGTGTGATGTACCTGATGGACCGAGAGTGAGTGCAGGCGTGATGTACCTGATGGACCGAGAGTGAGTGCAGGTGTGATGTACCTGATGGACTGAGTGCAGGTGTGATGTACCTGATGGACTGAGTGCAGGCGTGATGCACCTGATGGACTGAGAGTGAGTGCAGGTGTGATGTACCTGATGGACTGAGTGCAGGTGTGATGTACCTGATGGACTGAGTGCAGGCGTGATGTACCTGATGGACGGAGAGCGAGTGCAGGTGTGATGTACCTGATGGACTGAGAGTGAGTGCAGGTGTGATGTACCTGATGGACGGAGAGTGAGTGCAGGTGAGATGTACCTGATGGACTGAGAGCGTGATGTACCTGATGGACTGAGAGCGTGATGTACCTGATGGACTGAGAGTGAGTGCAGGTGTGATGTACCTGATGGACTGAGAGTGAGTGCAGGTGTGATGTACCTGATGGACTGAGAGTGAGTGCAGGCGTGATGTACCTGATGGACTGAGAGCGTGATGTACCTGATGGACTGAGCGTGTGGTGTACCTGAGCTAGAGGGTAGATGGACTGAGCGTGGCTCCCTGCAGCTCTCTGCTCTGATGAAGACTCTCTCTTGCTCTTCCTGCGTCTCCGTGACCTCCTGACGGGGTCGATCTTCTTCTCCTCCGCCTCGCTGCTGTCCCCCGTCACCTGGGAACACACGTCACGCTTCAACTTTAGTATTTCCTTTTTCCATGCCAGTTCACATTTCAGACTTCACTTTTTACCCTGAAATTATTGTATTTCCTGTACTTTGTATACACACATACACTGGATGAGAGTTTTAGTGATTTTGACTAGTGGAAAGACTTTAATAATATCATTGTGTGATTCTTATTTTCCCTCACTCGAGAGCGTGAGATGGGCCAGAGAATCGGAGCGGTACTGCAGTCGCTTTACCGCACCGTCGTGACGAAAAGGGAGCTGAGCCAGAAGGCAAAGCTCTCTGTCTACCGGGCCATTTTCGTTCCTACCCTCACCTACGGTCATGAAGGATGGGTCATGACCGAAAGAACGAGATCGCGGATACAAGCGGCCGAGATGGGTTTTCTCCGCAGGGTGGCTGGTGTCTCCCTTAGGGATAAGGTGAGAAGTTCCGTCATCAGGGAGGGACTCGGAGTTGAGCCGCTCCTCCTTCGCGTCGAAAGGAGCCAGTTGAGGTGGTTCGGGCACCTAGTTAGGATGCCACCTGGGCGCCTCCCTAGGGAGGTGTTCCAGGCACGTCCAGCTGGGAAGACACCGAGGGGTAGACCTAGGACCAGGTGGAGGGATGATATCTCTTCGCTGGCCTGGGAGCGCCTTGGGATCCCCCAGTCAGAGCTGGTTGATGTCGCCAGGGAAAAGAAAGTTTGGGGCTCTCTGCTGGAACTGCTACCCCCGCGACCCGACCACGGATAAGCGGGAGAAGATGGATGGATTCTTATTTTCTAATGTTTATCTATATTTACTATTTCTCACACTTCTTAGCTAAGCTTGGAAAATTCCTTATTAAGAAGATTTGATGCAGTGTTGTTATTGACTCTCTTTGTGCACGAACAATAAGACCTTCCACTCAGGTGAACTGAGAGCTTCCTGATACGGCCTCCCTAACTCCCAGAATGCTCATCACCAAGCTTCACCCCTCCCTCCTCTCTCTGTGTTGTGACTGACTGAACTTTCTTGCAAGAAATAAAGTACGACAAAGACAGCTGAATGGTTTGGTTCTGGATCCACATGTGATACATTCCCACCACACATATTAAAGCTGAGTTTAACCTTGGGGTTGAAGTTGACGTCCAGGGCCTCTGAGGGCTCTGGGTACGGGGAGAGGTTCTGGTGGTACAGCGGCTGGTGGGGGGGGTGCAGGTGTGTGTCGGGGGGGGGTCCTTTCTTCCTCAGCAGGTTGTGGGGGGGTTTTCGGGGACAGGCCGACAGCACGGACGAGGCCTCCGAGTCCGAGTTGAGCGTCTCTGTGTTGGTGTACTGGCCGGAGGAGGGGGAGGTGACGGGCAGGTGCTGCGTGTACGTCCACTCGGGGTCGTGCTGAGAGTCCGTGTAGTACGTCTCGTCGGACATTTTGCGCCTGAACTGTCTCAGCGCCGCCCCCCAGCCGCCCTCGTCGTCCGGCTCAGAGTCGGACCCCATCCCGTCGTACGCCGACACCACGCCGGACTCCTTCTCCAGCGCGCTGAACACCAGGCTCTTCCTCTTGGTCAGCAGGCTGGGCCGGGACAGCTGGGAGCTGTGCAGAGCGATCCAGTTCCCGTCCGGACTCTGGAGCACCGAGGACGCACCTGCAGGGACAGGAAGTTCAGAGACAGAACTGCACTCTGAGGATAGGCTGTTTGACACCGACTACTTAAAGATTAGATTCCTTTTATTGTCACTGCACAAGAGTACAGCGAAATTCCAAGCATTCCCGATGGTGCAGTCACACAACAGACAGAATAAGTATCAAATACAAGCTAACACTTTTAATATATGAAGTGACTATAATTTGGACCTATGATACATTGAACAGTACGCTTACAAAACACAAAATTACCATCAAATGCAAGAACAATACGGTCAAGGCAGTAAAAAATGTAAACAAGTCAGTAAGTAAGTTATTGCCCATGTATTTATCAGTGCAGTTGATGAAGAGCAAATATTAAAGCGTCGACTAAGCTGTGAAAAATTATTCTGATTGATTCTTAGTCTGAGCTAAATACTTTAGCCAGAATCATGTTTATTAGTTCCTTTAACAGATGCAAAACAGATGCTTTTTAAAATAAATGTAGAAAGCACATATTATCCAGGCTAAACCTTAATTTATGTCAGTTGATATTTCTTAGATGAACAATAAAGCACATGTACTAACATTAATTTCTCCCTTGACTTCTTATCGTAAAACCATTGAAACCATCATTTATTTATTTAGATAAATTACATATGTCTCACCAGTAAGAAAAACTTAATTCAATTTTCAGTTTGAATTTGAAAAGGACATGGTGGGGCTGTCTTCCAATACGTATCATGAATTCACATTTGTATTTGACTATAATGACCTCTAGTGTCGGGTAGGTTGTTTGAATGAGGCAGATATACAGACATTTCTTTATCCACGTTGTATTCAGCCATAAGAAGGTCGTCCAGGGGCCTGAAACATTAAGCCCCCCCCCCCCGCTCGATGTTCCCTTTGTGGGCTCTTTGTGCTTTATTGTCTTCAATACGTCTTGCTGCCAAAACCAATTGCCACTGTGGGAGAAAAATAAAGCTGAAATGCTTTAATCGATTTTATTGTGCATCCTATTTGTTATATTGTCTGCGTGTGTGTGGTGCGTGTGCGTGTGTGTGACTGTGTGTTGTTTCCCGGTTGTGTGTCTGTGTGAAAGAAGAGTGGGAGAACTGCCTAACCTCTCTGTTAGGAGAAAATGGAAAAGGTACAAGTGTGTATGGAGTTATGTTAGCGGCACAACGCTGGTATTGTTTTCAATCTGTGAGTGTGTGTGTGTGTGTGTGTGTGTGTGTGTGTGTGTGCCACTGTGGGAGAAAAATAAAACTGAAATGCTTTAATCCTATTTGCATCCTATTTGTCATAGTTGCATCTGCATCCAGAGAGTGTGTGTGAGTGTGTGTGTGTGTGTCTGTGTGTGTGTGTGTGTGTATGTATGTGTGTATGTGTGTGTGTGTGTGTGTGTGTGTGTGTGTGATGTTTACTGGAGTTGTCCAGGCGGTCCACACTCTTCCAGCTGGGGAGTGCTGTGGCCTTGCCCTCCCTCTTTAGAGAGGTGTAATCTTGTGACCCTCCACCGGCCCGGGCCCCCCCCCTCTTCCTCCAGACCCTTCTCTGGGGAGTCGTCACTGGTGAGGGAGAACGCTGAGCGCGAACGCTGTAGAAAAAACACAGTAAAACATGATTTGTGAGGAAAAATAAGTCAAAGGCATTTCACCTCTGCTGATATAAACAGTACACGTCTGAGTTCAGGCTTCAGTCTCTCTGAAAATAAATGGAAATGTTTAAAACTCTGGAAATGTAAAGTAGGAACTCAGTCTGGTCTGTATAAGATCATTGTTGACTTGAGTCTGAGCAGCTGCAGACAGCTTTTACTGCCTGGACGGCGGCAGTAATCACATATAATATCCACTTACAGTAATTACATAATATAAAGGGAAGCCCTGCTGGCTAGTCTACTTCCTGTCTGGGCAGAAATCTGTGAAGCTGTGGCTGTGAGTCAACAATCCCGCCAGCAGGGGGAGCTAGAACACAACTAAAGAGCAAAACAGACAACAGAGGCTCTTCAAGTCATCTGGGAGAGAAATGTTGTGGAAGTTGCTGGATCATAACATGTCTTTATATTAAAGAAACAAACGAAAACACTAGAGCAAGACTTTCTGCCTGCTCTCTTCAACCTTAAGGCAAATTAACAGGTATATTCTTACTCATCTTGTCAATTCGACCTTCATCCTAAAGATTTGGGGTCAACAAATTCGACTTCCATCTAACAAAAACAACGTTACAAAACAGTCTGCTTTTCCCCATGTATCTGATGGTTTTATAGTATTTCATCTTTTTATTTAGCTTTGTTGTTTTGTTTAACTCATAGTGACATTTAGCCCAGGAGTCAAAGCAGGTGTATCAAGCAACACACCTCTCAGAAACACATGCATGCACACACGTGTAGATTTAGTAGCTGTTCCACTGGGAATGAAAGGAACAACATGGAGGGGATTTAAAGCTCATTCATGTGCACAAGCTCAACTTAAATCTCATTGGTGAACAGTCGGTCGACTTTCCCACGACCTAACATCCAAGTTAAAGTACTAAAGGTAGATGCATATTCAAATATAGACCAGAAGAGAACATATATACGTTTGTAGAATGGATGGGATGCACTGTTCAGATTACTCTAATGGCGCGTTTCCACTGCAGGCCTCGCTCGGCCTCGCTCGGTTTGGTTAGGCCTTATTAGGCCCGGCTCACTTTGGGCCAGAAAAAAGGTGAAAAGTAGCCCCCGGCCAAAACTAGGCCAAGTGGAAACGCAACCAAAAACGGGCCCTGCACGGCTCGGCACGTTTAAAGCGAGCTACCCGCTGCAGTGGAAACGCCCCATAAGGATCATTGTTGAGGCAGTGCAGATTTGAGTGTGTATTTGCATGCCTGGTGCCTAGTGTTTGCACAGAGCTGTGTGTGTGTGTGTGTGCGCGTGCGTATGTGTGTGTGTGTGTGTGTGTGTGTGTGTGTGTGGGGGGATCCCCACGTCTTTCACGGGACTTTGATCTACGCTGAGTGAAACAGCGGGAAACAGACGGGCGAGGCCAGGGGTGCGCAGCTTTGAAGCTTCGCTCACACGCGGGACGCTCATACGCGTGTGAGTCCCCGCTGACTCGTAGTGAGAGGCAGTGTGTGTGTGTGTGTGTGTGTGTGTGTGTGTGCGTGTGTGTGTACTATACACCTCAGTGAGTCCCTGTGTGTAGTTTGTTTTCAAACCTGGAACATTAAGTGAAAGCGGTATTCTGTGGATTTGGATTGACTTGGCACACATTTGTAATATTTGTAAGCTTTGCCAACTTAAGGGGAGAATCCGCTGTAAGACACTTCTAAAGAGAAAAGTAAGTCAGGCACCTGGGGGTCTATTTTGTAGCTAAGTGGGCTATTTCCCCTGAAGCATACAGTAGCACTTAGAGCTGAACATGATATTTTTAAGTGACGATATCATATACTTCTATAAAACCTGAATTATTTTTAAGAAAATCAGTTTTCAGACGCTTGGCTTCACTTCTCAGACGCGGAGGTCGTCTCCTGGGTGCCACTGAAACGATTCATGCCAAACACAACATTCCTGTGTTTTTTAAACATGGCAGAGACAGTGGCTGAGAAACACATAATGAAACACAGACGCTGTTTGAACTCTGAAACGAAGCGAGAACACCAAACCACTATTGTTTAAAACCAAATCTGCAAAGAGTTTAGAAACGGGTGAACACTCAGCAGTTCACACGCGCTGAGCAGATTTCATCACTGACCCACAGAGAGTAGGAGGTCTTCAGAGGGTCCTGGGGGGCTTGTGAAGACGCTTGAGGCTGCGATGGAGAGGCGAGTTCTCCGGGCTGGATCAGATTCTGAGGCTGCGGCCAGACAACGTCGTACTCTGTCTGCATCTCCGAGTGCTTCCTCCTCTGGATGATCTGAGCAGAGAGGGAATAAAGAAGGATAGAGCTTGATTACACTTTTGCATTTTGGAGGGGTCCCGACACTGGACGGGTTGTCGCGGGGAGGAGGTGCTGCTGTACTGACATGTATTGTTCATTATTGACATTTTTGTTTTAGCTGACTGGTTTTCTATTTATTTATTTAAATTTATTTATTTAATTTAATTTATTTTTATTGAATTTAATTTATTTTTATTAATTTAATTTATTTTATTGAATTTATTTATTTTATTGAATGTATTTATTTAATTTATTTATTCTGTCTGTGTATAATAAATCCAGTTCAACAGACGCTGGATATGTTTGAGTTATCTGGTTTAACTAATCCAAAACAAACACGCTCTCGCTAAGCGGTCCTACGACGCTGGTTATCAACTCAGTAACTCAAGCCAGGGTTTAGGGGCGGGGTTAGCAACAATTGACCAATCACAAACATGGACAAGCGTCCTGACAGCGCAGCGTCATAGGCTACTTCCTGAATGAAAAGTAAACTATAATATTAGACATATGAAGAAGTTAAACTTTAAACATCCATGACTTAAACACTTGATCAGGATCAAAGCCACAGAGCTGCACCTGCAAGGTGAACACAGCTGGGAACAGAACACGTGTTTGAATGCGTACATTAACAGGTTTATGATATCACTGCCCGTCTAAAACACGATCTGACATTAATTACATTTGTCTCGAGTGTTTCCTCAACTTAATGTGTTGCTTAAAATAATACTTCTGCATCCAGTCTGTGACGCTGTGAGTGTTGCACGGCCAGATACGGCTCAGCTGACTCAGATAAGGAGATATATGATACATTATGAAGTGATATGCCGCGGACTGTACTTAATGTACTCTGATCCTGTTACTTATGTTGTGGCCGATATTTAAGTAAGCTTTCTTAACGCTGATGTTATAATAGTCAGATTGCTCTGAAGATGGAGGTGATATTCTATTAATGTTCACGTTCACACAGTCGGTGATTTTCGTCTGCAGCTTTTCGTCTGCAGCTTTTCTGTATTTCCTTTCTCCTGTGATATGACTTGATCGCTTTAAACTCCGCACACTGAGCTCTGATTGGTCAGCAGGCGGTGCTTTCACTGAGTTGAGCTCTTAGCCTGCAACCTAACCTGGTCCGGGGCAGGTTAGCCGTTCAGCATAAGTTACCATGGAGATCTAGCCTGCTAAAAAGAGAACCAGCGTCGTAGGACCGGAAACCCAGAGTCTTCCTTGAAGTTAGCCGCTAAGCGAACATCCTGCTTCGTAGTGCCGGCCTCTGGTGTGGAGCAGTATTTACTTTGTTACTCTATCTATTTGTCTATAAAGTGAAGATCTGTTCACCTGCTTTTGATTCGTGCTCTGATAGAATAACTGTATGCTGTTGAAAAAACCCAATAAACAAAGTAAAGGAAAATAAAGAAGGATAGAGCAAATGTTATCAAGCCTTTTATTAAAAACAGATGTGTATTATGCGAGATATACAAAACGTGAAAGAGGTCAGACTGAGAGAGGCGAGGTTTGCAAGCACGCTGCAAGCTTAACTCAAATAAGAAATTATAATAATTGCAACTCTGAAAATGCTAATTCAATCCCATTACAGCTTATTACATTCGCACAAAGGAATGAAACATGTTCTATAATAAAACTTTAAAGCTAATATCCACTTTCCATTTGAACTTTCTTTTAATGTAACCCACCGACTGCAAACTACTGTCAATCTACACTTACTAAAGTCAGGCTAACCTTTGCTAAAGTCCTTCTGTGATCCAACTTCAGAAGAAGAAATAACTTTAATGACTGTGCTATTTCTCTTACAAAATGTCATGTCAAAGAAAGTGAAGACCAAGGAGAGACCTAGCTTATTGTATTTCATTTTATATTGTGCATTTACATTTGGAAAAGGCGTACTACGCTTCCACACAGAAAGGGAAATTAAAACTTTCCTCAACGTACTTTTTGTACGATAGTTGTGGCGAGTTCCTCTATGAGTTCCTCTTTGTGGTCCTGCAGATATCGAGCCTCATTCTGCTTCTCCTGCACACAGAGAGAGGGTGACCGATTAAAAGGGGAAGGGGAGAGACAGGGGAGAAAGGGAGGAAGGAGAGAGAGGGAGGAAGGAGAGAGAGAGGGACGCAGTGATTCCTCACCAAGCTGTCACTGAACTCCTCCGCCTTAGCGATGGCTTCCTCTATCGCCTCCTCAGCGACACGCAGGGCGACTGTGAGCGTCTCGGCCATACTGTGTCCTGAACCACACACACACACACACACACACACACACACACACACACACACACACACACACACACACACCTGAGATATTGCACTTGTGATACACACTACATTCTTCCTTAACACACATTTCTACAGATCCCTTTAACTAAGTGTGGTATGCAACTAGGTACAGTTACTCAAGCTCTGTACTAAAGTACCAGTTTGAGGTAAAAACTGTTTATCCTAATTGTTAGTATTTTCAAATACGCATTAATATTTATAGTCCAATTATGTATATATGATTCTGAAATGAGCCATTCTGCATAATTAGTACTTTTACTATAGTCTATTGTGACGCTTCTGAATGAAGGACTTGCAACAAAGTATTTTTACAGTAGTGCGACTTTAACAAAGGAACTACCTCCGCCTTTAACTCCACTGTGATCAGGCAGTTAACCACAGCTGCATTACAGCCCCTCTCGTGGGTCACAAGATGAACGGATATTAAAGAACAATATTTTGCACAGACTTTAATTAATTAATTGAACACCCCTGCTGGACTAAAAACATATTTAAGTGAATACATCTGAGAATTTCAGAGGGAAAACCACTATTTGGTGAACATATGCATGAGTATTAGATGGTTTTGTTCTCAAAGGTTGTGTTAAAGGTGGGGTAGGTACTTTTGGAGAAACCGGCTCGAGTGCGCTAGAATTTGAAAATAAACAACCGGAAAAAATCTGCCACTTCCGCACAGAGCCCCTCCCCCAACACACAGGAACGAGCACATGACCAATGAGGGCACGAGATAAGTGTGTGCCCCGATGGAAGGCTGACAGGCAGGTAGGCCAGCCGTAATACTGTAAAAAGTACAACCAATCCGTTTAGCCGGGCCGACTAAACGGATTGGTTGTACTTTTTACAGTATTACGGCTTCTACAGATGAACATTTTTTATGGATTTGTTGTCAAAGCACTTCAGATATTCATTGCTATCGGGATGTTAAGAGCATTCCATGGAATATAACAAAAAGTGTATCTCGAGCCGGTTTCTGAAACTTACCTACCCCACCTTTAACTGAAATTAGAATGTGTTTATCTCTTTAGATGATTGCACAAAACATGTTTGATAGAAAACATTTCAACATACTATTACTAGCCATTTGAACACTGCAGTTAAAGTCTACACCTCTACACTGCAGAGTGAAACCCCGCCTGCTTCCACTGCAGCTCGGCCAATTAAAACAATCATTATGAATACAAACCTCATCTCTCTTCTCTGCGTAGCACTTAGGAAGTGTGGGCTTATTAAAAACTAATGCACTCGTGGGATTCTTGCTTTTCTGAGTTTGCATATTAATGGTTGAATGCACTTGCTGTGGATAAAAGC
Source organism: Chaenocephalus aceratus (assembly GCA_023974075.1). Lineage (NCBI taxonomy): Eukaryota > Metazoa > Chordata > Actinopteri > Perciformes > Channichthyidae > Chaenocephalus > Chaenocephalus aceratus. The sequence continues at coordinate 12,219 of JAMFTG010000377.1, read as the reverse complement.
ATCCACTAAATGTAATTATAATATTATGTAATAAAAACACACGGCTTCTCATGCGCTAAACAGCAGATCTGGACCATTGCATAAACTCCTCTTGTTACTGGGAGACAGGTGAAATTAGCTTCATCATTAAATGGGGTTAGCATTGACCGGCATGTGAGACGACATGTCTGTGGGAGGTTTTAGTTTTATCTGTACGTGTGTGTGCATTTCATTCTCGACAGCGGTTTTATGTGTATCTGTGGATTTATGTGTGTGTGCGTGTGCATTTCATTCTCGACAGCGGATTTATGTGTGTGTGTGCGTATGAATGTGTAATGTGTTTCAATTCACTTTGTAGCATTGATGGGACACACACCCCTCTGCAGAATGCTCTCCAACAATTAATGAGCAATAACTATAAAAGCGTACCCGTTCTAAGGGACAGCAATATGGCTACTAACGCAGGCGAGAATCAGCGATAAACTTAAGTTAATGTTAATTATAATGGCGTCTGAATTACACATCTCTCACCTTCGCTCTGTTTGTAGAAGGCGGAGTCGCTGCCATCGTTGTCGTTGCTTCCCTCGTGCGCGCTGCTTTCTAAAGACGCGGAGAGAGAGTGACAAACCCAGTGTTCAGATGAAAGCCTTCCAACTGACGCCTGTCACAGAAATGCAAAAATATCCCGCTCGTATCATAACGTCTCATAATGTAGCTGCGCACTGTTGACACATTAAAAGTAGGTTACAGTGTCTCTAAACTCCTCATTGTGATCCTGTCAACGGTCCCCATCTCCTTTGTGTCATAGTGAATCATAGAGTTGTGTGTCTTCTCCGCGGTCCCTATTTAACACACACAAAGAAACATGACATTTAAAAAGAAACATGCCTTTCAAACTAATGGCACTTGAGCACATCACCATGCTTCCTCATTCAGGTCTCTACAGTGCTGTATTTGTTGTGTAAGTATCTTTTACAAACTTATTCCAACATCTAGAGTAAACCAAAATGGAAAATACGTGATTATAATCCTCTCACAGCTCCACTTAAAGAGCAGTGAGGGCCCAGAGAAGGTGTTGTGGTTTCAACATCCCGCCTTCAAAACCACACACACTCCCTCAGGGGCCATTACCTCGTGTTAGACACTTCTCCTGAGGTTTGCGTTCAGCCTTTTCATCTGCAGAAATGAAGAGATGTGGACATGCAGGTTGTTAGAGAGACAAACTGTCAGAGAGTGCACGAGAGGTGTTAGTCTGACGGACCGCGATCCAGGTACGTTTCCATCCCCCCGGACCATAGATCCTCCAGACAGATCCGGACCATAATAACAATCCGCTTATATTTTAGTCACCATTGTAAAACTTCGGGAGTGACTGTGGGAATGTAACCAGGCAAAGAGAGTGGCAGATACATTAAGTGTGTCCTCTAAATAATAAAGCCCCCCCCCCCCCCAAACTAAAACCTAGACCAGTGCTTCTCATAGTGTGGTCCGCGGACCACTGGTGGTCCGTGAGCGCCCCTAGTGGTCCGTGAGTGTATTGATAAAATTTCACATTTGAAATAAATAAACACATTTAAGTTTTTCGCACTCTCGCGGGAATATCTCCGCAATGGAGCGAGCTTAAGTTTCACTTTCGATTGCATGATAAAGCCCAGATAAAAACCTTCATCGCACATGTTGCCACTTGTTTGTACCATTTTAAGGCGATTTGTAAAAAACGATGTGTTTTTGGATATTTGTGGAGTTAGGTGGTCCTCGAGTGTTTTTTTATTGGTTAAGTGGTCCTTGGTATGAAAAGGTTTGAGAAACACTGACCTAGACAGAGTCGGTCTGGCGTCTCAAAATCAGTTTAATTAGCCCAAACACATTCAACACCTCCAACAGAAGTACAGACACAAATTATAAGTAATTCTCCGGCAATGTCCAACTTAGAATAATAATAATACATTACATTTATAAAGCGCTTTTCCTGGTGCTCAAAGCGCTTGAGTCCTTTCTGTGTGTGTGTGTGTGTGTGTGTGTGTGTGTGTGTGCGCGCTCACAATCAAGAAGAATGCAGTCTTCTTGATATGGCTGAATAATCCCAATGAAAGAAAACATAAAGTCCAAAGTCACTCCACAAAAAGGTAAACTGGCTCCAGATCCACCATCCAGCTCATTTCCATCCAGCAAGCAGAGCCAAACCCAGACCTTTCCAAAACTGCTGACAAAACAAAACCAAACTCCACGACTCCTGTCCTCGGCTGGTGACTCTGTTCCTGTGTCTGTCCTGTCGGGCCGGCTTCAGTTCTGGATGAATGCACAGAGACAGACAAATACTTGTGGTGGTTTGGTGCAAAGGTCTGCCTTCAAGGAGCCAGAGCCGCTCACCGATCTGTGCCATAGCTCACTGACATCGCAGCGGAACACACAGCGATCATTGATGGTGCCATTGGATGCATTCTTGGCCTCTCGCACAACAAGCATGTGTCTTATAGAAAAAGCATATAAAGCAATACACGTAATGGAATCATTTCAGAAGAGGCCAACACGGGAACATATGAAGCCAGGGAAGCAACACATCTAAATGCAAGAAGCTGGCATTGAACGTCCCCCCTCTGACCGCAGCAGCAACACGGCTGGCTGTCAGATGTGTTTCAGTTTGCTGCTGTCTGTCAAAGCGCTGAGACGTTATAGTGCAGAGAGCGTAAGCCAGCCATCACACACTCCTACCTTTCTCCACCGTGACACGCAGTGACTCAACCAGAAACTATTTTTATATTCTCCTATGCGTCCGAGTACATGAAGTATCTGCCCTCACAGCAGCTCGAGTCTAAAGATGTGACTAGCTCCGGTTTAAAGAGTGTTTGTTTGATGTAATGCAGCCCAGCGTATCTCCGGGGGACAATCCCATGTTCCTCGGATTTATATTGCACAGAATGGGAACAGCTCTATCTGAAACATGTAAGTGAAGTTCTACCCTTCTGCTGCTTTCAGAACAATGCTAAAACACTACCAATTCCTTTTTAAAGTTTTCAGTTAACTCCCAGAGTGTGTTATCACGTAATAGATTGAAGAAAGGCATTACAGTGTGCAGCGCTGTGGGAGTGTGAACGAGTGTTACCAGAACAGTGAACTGGGAGCAGACACACTCCCAGTCGCTGCTCGCTGTAACAAATCCTCACCATTACACGTCTGAGCGGCTCTGTTCCCGCCTGGCTGGAGCTGAGTCACTGAGGACGGGGACAATAGGGGGGACATACCTGCAGCAGCTCGACACAATGTAGACGCATACAGGAGAGCTGTGAGGGAAAGTGAGCCGCCTCGCAGGAACACACACACACACACACACACACACGGGCAGAACATGCAACCCACACACACACACAGTGGCAGAACATGCAACACACACACACACACACACACACACACACACACACACACACACACACACACACACACACACACACACACACACACACACACACACACACACACACACACACACACACACACACACACACACACACACACACACACACACACACACACACACACACACACACACACACACACACCTCGCTGTTTAACGTCAGCCTCTGTCACAACATAACGTGTGAGATATCCAAAAAGTGTTGCTGTCACCTGTCAATCAACCAGATACAGCCTGAGGGCCCGCCCCTTTGTACGCAGTATTAACGCAGGAAAATGTGCTCCGTGTGTTTTACCGTCTATCGAGACATGATTTAATTTGCTTCTTCATTCATTGGTCAGTATATTCCACCAGTATACTAACTCAGAGGTTAAAGTGCACACCTTGCTTAAGTGTTTCTGTGTCTTTGCCATTTTCTATATTTTAGGGCAAACACACTTTTTCCATCAGATTTGCTTACCAAATAGTTTTGGCCTCATCATATTCTAAAAACTCAAATTCCAAATTGAACATTTGAGTTAATCGTGCACACGCCAGTTTGTTGTTTGAAAGCTGGTATTTCTGCACACGGTCATAAAAAGACGAGACTAACAATATTAGAATGATACTATTGTTTTATTCGTTTTTTGGTAAAATATTGTTTCTTTGGTTTCAGCTGTTCATAAAGGGACAGTCTGTAATATGAAACGGCTCGAGATTAAATGACCTGACAGCATGTTTAAGATGACAGTGATCACTCAGTGTGAGGACACCACACCATTGTGTTTGTAATTGTTATACTCACAGCTGCTGTTCGTCAACAAGCAATATCTGACACGGCGGAAAAGAAACAATGACTAGTGTGAAAAAACAGCAATGTTGTTGGCACTTCTGCTTTGTCATTATGTGTGTGCGTGTGTGTGTGTGTGTCTAATCCAACTTCTGTATTTCCCCTCTATGAACACCTCTCACCTTTGTCCCCCACCTCTTGCCGTCCTGCTGCTCTGAGGAGTGGAGGAGGAAATCGCTCGATATTGCCATAGTAAACTACACAGACGACAGCGGTGGCCTCTGTGTGTGTGTGTGTGTGTGTGTGTGTGTGTGTGTGTGTGTGTGTGTGTGTTTTCCTGATTGTGTGTCTGTGTGAAAGAAGAGTGGGAGAACTCCCTGACCTCTCTGTCAAAATGGAAAAGGTACAAGTGTGTTTGGAGTAATGTACGCCACACAAAGCTGGTATTGTTTTCAATCTGTGTGTGTGTGTGTGTGTGTGTGTGTGTGTGTGTGTGTGTTGTATGTGTGTGTGTGTGTGTCATCATGGCACAATGTGTTTCTGGAGACACTGCGATAGTTGGAACTACCACTGAACCGGTTTTCAACAACTAGCATTAATGAATCGTGAAACTTTAAATACTTTGAGAATAGACCGCTTCATGGAAAATAAATCTAAAGCTGTTTTGGTCAAAAAGTTTGAATTTGCTGAGAGTCAGAGTGGGGATTTAGTCGAGTGATAACGGGTGTCGTTACGAGAGGATATGCAGACACACAGAGGGAACCAACAGAAGACTGTATAAATAAACGAGCCAGTTAAGCTCCACTTAGATCGTACTGAAGCGCCGGCAGCAGAGACGAGGAGGAAGAGTCCAGACGGTTCTCTTTCAATTACAACCCAGCATCTGGCAGCACAGAGCACCGTAAACAACGTCCTCAGAACAACGGCTGAAGAGACAGAAAGTGAGTTCACATCCCGAGCGCAAAGTAAACAAACATTTCATTGGTCTCTTTATTTGGGGGATAAGCGCCACTTTCTTGCCGAGATGATGCCATCTTTCGGAAACACTCTTTTGAAAATACGAGTTATTTGTATCCGTAATACTGACCGTCTAAGAAGTGAAGCACGCAGCACTACAAGTGTGTGTGGGCAGGAATGAATTGGTCCCAGGGCCAACATGACCTTTCAAGTTTTAACGGATGGAGGAGGAATGTGAAATGAGGGAGCAAAGTGTCTCCAGTAATTCTTACCATTTCATTTTTCCATTTTCATAATGCAGCTACTGTCACCTGCGGGCCATTGTGCCGACTTAAAAGGAGTCTGATTGGGATAATCCTTTTAGAGCATGAACCTGGGCGAGAACAAAGCTGCAGAATAACAGCTCAAAAGGGCAGCCTGGAGAAAAAGAAATGTTCCAACGGCCGCTTCTAATGCAGAGGGAAATGTCAATGAATACCCAGTTCCACCCTCTCGTCCTAATCTGATTAGAAAAAAGACAATCTGACTCGAGGCATAAAAACTTCACTGTGAATCCAAACTGTAGGACAAAGTCAGGTCCAGCTCCTGAAGGTTAAGATAAGACTTTATTCAACCCGAAGGAAATGGTTGTGCCAGAGATACAAAAATACAATAAACACGGCCCGCACAATAGTAAAACTCTACAGTAAAACGAGCAATTAAATATCTACAGCAGTGTTTCTCAAACTGTTTCATACCAATGGACCACTTAACCAATAAAAAAACACTCGCGGACCACCTAACTCCAAAAATATCCAAAAACACATCGTTTTTCTAGAACAGATTACAAATCGCTTGCAAATGGTACAAACGAGTGGCAACATGTGTGATGAAGGTGTTGCGCTGGGCTATACCATGCAATCGAAAGTGAAACCTAAGCTCGCTCCATTGTGGAGATATTCCTGCGAGAGTGCGGAAAACTTTTATTTATTTAAAATGTGAAATGTTACCAATATACTCACGGACCACTAGGGGGCGTTCACGGACCACCAGTGGTCCGCGGACCACACTTTGAGAAGCACTGATCTACAGGACACAAAGACGGTCACATCATAGTGTAAATATTACCAGTATTTAGTTATTGCAAAAAAACGTAGTGGCAGATACGTAATTGCACGTTATCATAGCACATTATAATAATAATAAATATTGCACATGTTCTATAGCAGCGTAATGACGGTAATGATATTGCACATGTTCTATAGCAGCGTAATGACGGTAATGATATTGCACATAGTGTAGGTGTGGAAGTTCTCAGCTCCCTTTCCTGAAGGGTGACGAGTTAAAGAGTTCACTTCAACACATTTGGCCAGCAGTCACGGCTGCACACGCTCCACACCAACAGCTGCACTTTTGTTCTGGACCACCGATGTGGTCCGGACCCTGTAGGTGTTTGCTTTTTAGCGACAGCCCTGGCTCTGGGTTCCCGTTTAACATTGCCGTCTCCAATCCCTGCAGACAGAGCGCGGCACTCTGAGTCACCGGCCTTCAGCTCAGAGAGGAGAGAAACTCCGACAACACAGCTCAGAGTTATTTCACACATCTACTAAGAGAGGTGAATCAGGGGGTCCTTGGGTTTTGTTTACTCTTAATTTGGCGCGGGAGAACGACAAGGGCAGTGTTCACATTATCCTGGAACTGGCTTACGAGATTGATAGATAGTTGAAGGTGGAGGGAAATGTAATGTCCTCGTTTCCTGGTCTACTTTCTTGATAGTTATACCAGTTTTCGTGGAAGCATTTCTATTCATTAGGTATGCTGCCCCACATACAGTCGCCGTTAAAAAATGTCCCCACAGCTAGACAAATGCAAATGAGGAAGGGAATCATTATCTGACCTTGGTTGGCCGACATAGAAGGGTCGTGATGCAACGAGCAACATTAAGGTGGAGCTTCAGAAACACATGTATAGGTTTAAGGGCAATCTATGGAGGGCAAACACTGAACAATGATCCCACCAGCTTTTATTAACAGGGTATATTCGGATATATTTTATTTTATATCATTTGGGGGTTTTTCTCGCAAAAAAAACGCTTATTGATGGAAACATGTCAGCAGCTCAAACGGAGACAGACAGGTCAGACTTTGACTTACAGCCGTAACACAAAAGGTCAGAAAACCATATGATGAAGAAACACTGAAATCTAGATCCCAACTAAAAATACCGTTAAATAATTCGTAGGTCAACAACAATCTGAGCACCAATTCTGGACAAATTGATTTGTAAACTCTAGAGCAGGGGTGCCCAATACGTCGGTCGCAAAGGTAGTGTGGGTAGATCACTTGATTGATGTACAGGTAAGCCAGTCTGAGTTGTATGGTGCCGTACGGCTTCATGCAGTCACGAGGGGGCCTCACCTCACCTCCTGATCTGAAGCGCACTGTTATGCGCTTATGCGGCGCAATTATTGTAATCGGGCCACAGTTTTATCCGCCGTTTAGTCCACCCCCCCCCCCCCCCCCCCCTGCGCTTGGGACACAGATTGGGCAGGGGCGGCCCTGTAGGTAGATAATTTGGGCGTGGTTATCTTTAAAAGTAGCTCCCAAACTGAAAAAGTGTGGGCACCCCTGCTCGAGAGTATGGATTATATTTTCTCAAGCTTTGGGTAGGGACAGAGAAATAAATGCAATTTGAGGCATTTACTGCAGCTTTTGGTAACAAAGGCACACAAATCAAACCTGCAGAGCATAACAACACAAGCATATATGTATTGTGCATTAAAATACTAATAACGTATGTTTTTTAGTCTGTGCATCACTGCATGCTCTGAAGCCATCAGGCGTAGTTGAGGACATCATAACTTGAAAAAGACAGACATAGAAAGCCTCAGAAACCCAACACTGCTTCTCCGCTTCTCCCTTTCACTTCTCCCTCCTGAGATATCAGCGGGTCCGAAGGTTATAATGTGTGTGAGTCGAATCTGTCGAGTCGCTGTCGTCTTATTTGATAGGTGAGAAGAGAGCGACACACACTTTGAGGGATGTGACAGCAAACACAAAAGGCAGGAAAAAGTCATCCCTGTTTGAAATGAAGGAGATTTAAGTTTTAAAAAGCAGAGGAAATATCATCCTCATTCCTGCTTTTCATGCTTCATAAAGGACTCGTCATGTTGAATTTCATGGAGGATGTTATGATGGCTTACCATGAAGCCAGACTTCAGTGATGTACAAAAATACACAGTGATGGAGGTTTTTAAATAGCTGAGGGATTATACAAATTAAAAAGGCATTAGCCAGCGTGTCGGTGCCAATATGTCACGAGGGAAATAAACATAACACCTCCTGGATCAAGTGTACAGCCAAATCTAAGCATAAGAGTATAGTGAGTGAGACGTCTTCAAAGAAAACACTCTTTAAGGAAGTAAACATATTCACTAACTTGTCAAAAATATGAAGATTAGTTAAGCACCAAAACAGTAACCAGGGGAAACTGTGAGCTCGAATGGGTCGAGGTTTGTTGATCAGTACGAATCCCAAAGTGTAAAAACCTGAGGTGTTGTCACCCAGAAAACTACCATGTGTTGTTCCGTACTTTTCGGACTATAAAGCGCACCTGCATATAAGCTGCAGCAGCTACATTGTCCGTCTGTCTTGCTCTCGTTCCGTCTCTCGGTTCCACTTTACTTTGGCGCGCTACCTGTCTCACTCTTTTCCGGCCTCCAGCTTTTCCTGCTGGAGCCCGCCGCTTAGAGGTGGCGGGCGCGGACCGGTCCTAGAGCCCATAGCGTTAAAGGTGGTTTATTTTTACCTGTAAAATCCATAGATTTAGGAGGTTCCCTAGTGGCCGTTAGCTGTACAAAAAAATGGGGGAAAAAGTCGCGGTTTATAGTCCGAAAAGTACGGTACTTTGATTTTGTAAAGATTCAACAAAGGAGACAGTCTAGGAAAGAAAAGTAGCAGCTGGTGGAGCTTCAGAAATGTAGGAAAGCCTAAAGACATTGCAGTCGTATCAATCTCCTAATCCAACTCAGTGAATACATTGAGTTGATGACCTCATGTTGATTTCTTCCTTGTAAACAATGATTACATCCTAATAACGCCAATAACGTGTTCAGACATTTGCAGTGATGTTATTATTCTATAAATAAGCTTAATTTACTTTACCCTTTTACCCCAACCACACAGCAATCTCATTTCAAATCTAATTCCTAATCTTAATTTAGTGTGTTGACATGTGCACCAAAGGCTGAGTGTGTTCAGGAAGCATTAATGCACGAGTAAACGCAAGCGTTTCATTTCATGCCAGACTGCAGCCAAGGCATTAATTACTAATGTAATAGTTCCTCGGATCAGTGCCTGGCATCTGCCCGTCCACTTAACGAGCTCCTCCAATTAGATTAAAAGAAGGGAAATTCAGCCGCTTTAAAGAAAGTGCAATAGATTTCCAGATATTCTCCTTCTTAAGTCCATGGTCACAGACACTAAGGAGATAACATGCTTTTACTTAACATTAACTTAAACATTGAGTTACTACAGTATGCAGATTCAGATTACTGATATGATTTATGATCAACACAACCGTTGCACCTATCTGGAGTACTTTCACAAGCTACACAGCACCACATAGAGACATCCAATTAACTCCACCTTTACATATCATTTTTTAATGGGTCATATTGAGTAGTACATGTATATTTTTAAGCTTTATACGTATTCTTTAGTAAGATTTTGAATGCAGGATCCCTACACTGTGGTATTTCTACTTATTAAAGTACAAGATCTGGGCATGGGAACCGAAGGGTCGCTGGTTCAAGTCCTGATTAGACAAATACCTCATTCACACCAACGCAACTCCGGTTCAAGCTCCGTGCTAGAGCTTTTCAGGTTCAGAACCGGTTTCTTCGGTTTAGCGGAGGCTCTTTTCACACACCGCCCAGAGTCCGACCGGTGCTGCGTCATTGCGTCATCGTTTGCATCATGATGTAACCGTTTGCGTGCCTGCTTCATAAAGCCAAACCGCGCGGAAACCCCTCACAGCTGACAACAACAACAACAACAACAACAACAATGGCCGATTGTGCTCCAGCTTCCTCTGTACCTCTTCGGAAGACCAGCTTCCCAGTAGGTAGCTGGTCTCTTCAGTGGACCACTGCTGCTTGTTAAGTTTCTCCATCGTTGTGTACAAACTGGATAAAACGCGGGCTTCTTGTTGTTGTTCAGGAGTTGATCCCGCCCCCGCCCCCGCCTCGACGTAAGCGTGACGTATGCGGTGCTTTTGCTCTGGCCGGACAATTGTTTGGTGCTTGAAACGAACCGGATTCCGGAGCTAAGAGGCTGCTCCGCTGCGGTGTGAACAGGAAAACCCGGTGCTTTTCAAGCTCCAGCTCCGAACCGGCCCTGAAACAACGTTGGTGTGAATGAGGAGTAAGCAGTGGGTACTGGAGAGGTGACAAACCCCCACAATGCTCTCTGTTTGCTGTAAAACATCCCATCCTCTTCTGTGCATACAAAAAGCGTGTTTGCATGTATGTATTCAGACCTACTGTGTATAGGAGTTAGCATTTATATACCGACAGGAATGATAAAGTTGCTACTTCTTCCTCCAACTCTGGTTCATTGCAAACCTTTATTCACCCAGGTGTATCGCATTGAGATCATTGATCTCTTTTCAAGGGAGACCTGCTCAAGTCGGTTCCACATGAAACATAAAAACATAAACAGAACAACAAAAAGGACATCTTACAGCATCATTACAGGGGTTACAATTTACATAACTATCCACATGAGCAGGTACCAACAGCTTCCCATTGAGTAGCATCCAACAGAGCTTTAAAAACATTTAGTGGCACCAGATTGCTCAGTTTCTATTTCAATTACAGACTGTTCCAAGACAGAGGAGCTGCATCTAAAAGCTGCTTCCCTAAGACAGTCCTAGCAGTTGGCACGTTTAATAAAACCACAGCATTCGATCTCAGGCAGTAGCCACTTACAATTCTCCGAGAGATCAGGGAGCAGATATAAGATGGAAGTTTCCCTAGCATGGCTTTGTATATGAAAGTGTACCGGTGACTGAGCCTCCGTACAGTTAGCAAAGGCAAACCAGCCCTACATACAGGGTACAGTGATGGGTTACTGCTTTTACAGTTCGTCACACATCTCAGAGCGCTGTGATACGCAGCATCTAACTGGTTAATCTCTTTCTCCTCTCGGACACATAGTCCCCCCGGCGGAGGGTTATCAGTAACACTGCCGCATCACTGCCTGGTAGCGCAGATGTTTGACAGGGAAGTACACATGTCTCTGTGTCGTCGGTCTGAAGGTCACTCTCTCTCTCTGGGGAACGTGCCGGATGCCAAACGGTCACATCTCCCTCACTGCGGTCACATCAGCCGCCACTTCACTTCCGACAGAATCCATTTCACGAGCATCGGCGCCGCGTGATAATAAAAAAACTGAACTTTACAAGCGCGCGTATTAGAGGCCGCCTATATTCCACATCTGGAAATGTTTGACATTCCTGCGGCTGCTGTTCCTGCATGAGGTGTTAAGACCCTGGCAGAGCAGCGTGATCGAATATAAAGCTCTTTTGTTGGCGCTCAGGGACTAAGTGATGGTGATGATGATGATGATGATGAGGATGATGATGATGATGATGCAACATTAGTTTGTTAATGAGCAACATCTTTATCTCATTTATTTTGTATCCCAATCTACAGCTGATTCACTTCCTTCAGTGAAATCTCATTATCAGTTCATTTAAAAGCAGGAGACGTTCCCGATCTAATCACGCTGATCGGTCGCCGTCATACGCTTGTTGAAACAGACGAGCTTTGAAAAGGCATTTTCATCCAAACACGTTTAAATTCAAACGTGTTCTGACGGCTCCAATATCGGCGTCTTTTACATTTTCTCAATCGATTTCATTTCAATCTGCACACACACACACACACACACACACACACACACACACACACACACACACACACCACACACACACACACACACACACACACACACACACACACACACACACACACACACACACACACACACACACACACACACACACACACACACACACACACACACACACACACCACACACACACACACACACACACACAC
>JAMFTG010000376.1:67500-107794 GCA_023974075.1 Chaenocephalus aceratus | reverse complement strand
TACACACCCACGTACACGGAAATACACAGACGTTATACACAACAGTACACGGAAATATCACAACGTATACACAACCCAGCGTTACACAGAAATACACACGTTATACACACACAGTACACGGAAATACACACGTTATACACAGACAGTACACGGAAGACAAACGTTATACACACACAGTACACGGAAATACACAACGTTATACACACACAGTACACGGAAATAAAACGTTATACACACCCAGTACACGGAAATACACACACGTTATACCCACACCAGTACACAGAAATACACAAAGTAGTACACACACAGTACACGAAATACACAACGTTATACAACAGACAGTACACGGAAAGACACAACGTTATACACACACAGTACATGGAAATACACAACGTTATAACCACACAGTACATGGAAATACACAACGTTATACACACACAGTACACAGAATACACAACGTTATACACACACAGTACACGGAAATACACAACGTTATACACACCCAGTACACAGAAATACACAAAGTTATACACACACAGTACACGGAAATACACAACGTTATACACAGACAGTACACGGAAGACACAACGTTATACACACACAGTACATGGAAATACACAACGTTATACACACACAGTACATGGAAATACACAACGTTATACACACACAGTACACAGAAATACACAACGTTATACACACACAGTACACGGAAAGACACAACGTTATACACACACAGTACACGGAAAGACACAACGTTACACACACAGTACACGGAAAGACACAACGTTACACACACAGTACACAGAAAGACACAACGTTACACAGTTGTCTGGTTGCTGTCCTGAAGGTTGTCCCTGTGTCTCAGTTGGACAGACAGCAGCAGAGAGAGCAGGACGACAGCACGAAAGCTCCAGAGTTCGTCAAAGTGAAGGAGAACCTGAGACGGACGTCCTTTCAAAAAGAGGAAAAGGACGTGTAGAAGACATCTGCTGTCCTGCAGGAGAAAGACACTGTCCCACATGTTTACAGCGGCGAGCACACACACACACACACACACACACACACACACACACACACACACACACACACACACACACAACACACACGACAGACCACACCACACACGGAAACATGCATACACGACACATACCATATGAGGACACGCACATATATTGAGGGACAAACACATATACTGAGGGCACACACATATATACTGAGGACACACATACTGAGGACACATACATACTGAGGACACACACACATACTGAGGACACACATATACTGAGGACACATACATACTGAGGACACACACATATACTGAGGACACATACATACTGAGGACACACATATACTGAGGACACATACATACTGAGGACACACACATATACTGAGGACACATACATACTGAGGACACACACATACATACTGAGGACACACACATACTGAGGGACACATACATACTGAGGACACACACATACTGAGGACACATACATACTGAGGACACACACATATACTGAGGACACACACATATAACTGAGGACACACACATACTGAAGACACATACATACTGAGGACACACATATACTGAGGACACATACATACTGAGGACACACCACACATACTGAGGACACATACATACTGAGGACACACACATACATACTGAGGACACACACATATACTGAGGACACACACTTTATCATTATGAGTAAGAGAAGTCATAAAGTAGGACAGATTGTAATCATAAGTGATAGTTATAGTTCTTTAGAAGTTATAATGAAGAGTTTGTTATCGTGTTGTTAATTGGATGCAGAAAACCTTTCTCTCGTCGGGAGAGCTTGATATGAAACGCATCACCTTCCTAAACAAAAGTATCTCTTTGTGAGAAATCTTAGCACCCATAATTTATTTTAAAAAGGGGCCCTATTCTGCTTTTGGGTGTTTTCCCTTTCCTGTTGTAAGTGCTGTAGGTTTTTGTGACATCACTATGGAACACTTGCGCTCCTATTGGCTAGCACTTCAATACATTGTACGTGATAGGCTAAGGGGCGGGGAATCTCTAAGCTGTTGACCAATCACAGCAGAGCTGTGGAGTCTCTAAAAGAAGAGACACTACATACTGATATACACCTGAACATCAGCAGGAGAGGACTCTTTAAAGTAGAGACACTACATCCTGATATACACCTGAACATCAGCAGGAGAGGACTCTTTAAAGTAGAGACAATACATCCTGATATACACCTGAACATCAGCAGGAGAGGACTCTTTAAAGTAGAGACACTACATCCTGATATACACCTGAACCTCAGCAGGAGAGGACTCTTTAAAGTAGAGACACTACATCCTGATATACACCTGAACATCAGCAGGAGAGGACTCTTTAAAGTAGAGACAATACATCCTGATATACACCTGAACATCAGCAGGAGAGGACTCTTTAAAGTAGAGACACTACATACTGATATACACCTGAACATCAGCAGGAGAGGACTCTTTAAAGTAGAGACCCTACATACTGATATACACCTGAACATCAGCAGGAGAGGACTCTTTAAAGTAGAGACACTACATCCTGATATACAACCTGAACATCAGCAGGAGAGGGACTCTTTAAAGTAGAGGACACTACATACTGATATACACCTGAACATCAGCAGGAGGAGGACTCTTTAAAGTAGAGACACTACAATACTGATATACACCTGAACATCAGCAGGAGAGGACTCTTTAAAATAGAGACACTACATACTGATATACACCTGAACATCAGCAGGAGAGGACTCTTTAAAGTAGAGACATTACACACTGATATCACCTGAACATCAGCAGGAGAGGACTCTTTAAAGTAGAGACACTACATACTGATATACACCTGAACATCAGCAGGAGAGGACTCTTTAAAGTAGAGGACACTACATACTGATATACACCTGAACATCAGCAGGAGAGGACTCTTTAAAAGTAGAGACACTACGTACTGATATACACCTGAACATCAGCAGGAGAGGACTCTTTAAAGTAGAGACACTACATACTGATATACACCTGAACATCAGCAGGAGGGACCTCTTTAAGTAGAGACACTACATACTGATATACACCTGAATATCAGCAGGAGAGGACTCTTTAAAGTAGAGACACTACATACTGATACACAACCTGACCATCAGCAGGAGAGGACTCTTTAACGTAGAGACACTACATACTGATATACACCTGAACATGAGCAGGAGAGGACTCTTTAAAGTAGAGACACTACATACTGATATACACCTGAACATCAGCAGAGAGGACTCTTTAAATTAGAGGACACTACATACTGATATACACCTGAACATCAGCAGGGAGAGGACTCTTTAAAGTAGAGACACTACATACTGATATACACCTGAACATGAGCAGGAGAGGGACTCTTTAAAGTAGAGACACTACATACTGATATACACCTGAACATCAGCAGAGAGGACTCTTTAAAGTAGAGACACTACATACTGATATACACCTGAACATCAGCAGGAGAGCACTCTTTAAAGTAAGAGACACTACATACTGATATACACCTGAACATCAGCAGGAGAGGACTCTTTAAAGTAGAGACACTACATACTGATATACACCTGAACATCAGCTGGAGAGGACTCTTTAAAGTAGAGACACTACATACTGATATACACCTGAACTTCAGCAGGAGAGGACTCTTTAAAAGTGGAGACACTACATACTGATATACACCTGAACATCGGCAGGAGAGGACTCTTTAAAGTAGAGACACTACTGATATACACCTGAACATCAGCAGGAGAGGACTCTTTAAAGTAGAGACACTACACACTGATATACACCTGAACATCAGCAGGAGAGGACTCTTTAAAGTAGAGACACTACATGCTGATATACACCTGAACATCAGCAGGAGAGGACTCTTTAAAGTAGAGACACTACATGCTGATATACACCTGAACATCAGCAGGAGAGGACTCTTTAAAGTAGAGACACTACTGATATACACCTGAACATCAGCAGGAGAGGACTCTTTAAAGTAGAGACACTACTGATATACACCTGAACATCAGCTGGAGAGGACTCTTTAAAGTAGAGACACTACATGCTGATATACACCTGAACATCAGCAGGAGAGGACTCTTTAAAGTAGAGACACTACATGCTGATATACACCTGAACATCAGCAGGAGAGGACTCTTTAAAGTAGAGACACTACATACTGATATACACCTGAACATCAGCAGGAGAGGACTCTTTAAAGTAGAGACACTACGTACTGATATACACCTGAACACCAGCAGGAGAGGACTCTTTAAAGTAGAGACACTACTGATATACACCTGAACATCAGCTGGAGAGGACTCTTTAAAGTAGAGACACTACATGCTGATATACACCTGAACATCAGCAGGAGAGGACTCTTTAAAGTAGAGACACTACATGCTGATATACACCTGAACATCAGCAGGAGAGGACTCTTTAAAGTAGAGACACTACATACTGATATACACCTGAACATCAGCAGGAGAGGACTCTTTAAAGTAGAGACACTACGTACTGATATCACCTGAACATCAGCAGGAGAGGACTCTTTAAAGTAGAGACACTACACACTGATATACACCTGAACATCAGCAGGAGAGGACTCTTTAAAGTAGAGACACTAGATATACACCTGAACATCAGCAGCAGAGGACTCTTTAAAGTAGAGACACTACGTACTGATATACACCTGAACATCAGCAGGAGAGGACTCTTTAAGAAAGTAGAGACACTACATACTGATATACACCTGAACATCAGCAGGAGAGGACTCTTTAAAGTAGAGACACTACTGATATCACCTGAACATCAGGGAGAGGACTCTTTAAAGTAGAGACACTACATGCTGATATACACCTGAACAGCAGCAGGAGAGGACTCTTAAAGTAGAGACACTACATGCTGATATACACCTGACATCAGCAGGAGAGGACTCTTTAAAGTAGAGACACTACATGCTGATATACACCTGAACATCAGCAGAGATCTTAGAGACACTATTGATACCTAGAGAGGACTCTTTAAAGTAGATACACTACGTACTGATATACACCTAACATCAGCAGGAGAGGACTCTTTAAAGTAGAGACACTACATGCTGATATACACCTGAACATCAGCAGGAGAGGACTCTTTAAAGTAGAGACACTACATACTGATATACACCTGAACATCAGCAGGAGAGGACTCTTTAAAGTAGAGACACTACATACTGATATACACCTGAACATCAGCAGGAGAGGACTCTTTAAAGTAGAGACACTTCATACTGATATACACCTGAACATCAGCAGGAGAGGACTCTTTAAAGTAGAGGACACTACATACTGATATACACCTGAACATCAGCAGAGAGGACTCTTTAAAGTAGATACACTACGTACTGATATACACCTGAACATCAGCAGGAGAGGACTCTTTAAAGTAGAGACACTACATACTGATATACACCTGAACATCAGCAGGAGAGGACTCTTTAAAGTAGAGACACTACATACTGATATACACCTGAACATCAGCAGGAGAGGACTCTTTAAAGTAGAGACACTACATACTGATATACACCTGAACATCAGCAGGAGAGGACTCTTTAAAGTAGAGACACTACATACTGATATACACCTGAACATCAGCCGGAGAGGACTCTTTAAAGTAGAGACACTACATACTGATATACACCTGAACATCAGCAGGAGAGGACTCTTTAAAGTAGAGACACTACATACTGATATACACCTGAACATCAGCAGGAGAGGACTCTTTAAAGTAGAGACACTACATACTGATATACACCTGAACATCAGCCGGAGAGGACTCTTTAAAGTAGAGACACTACATACTGATATACACCTGAACATCAGCAGGAGAGGACTCTTTAAAGTAGAGACACTACATACTGATATACACCTGAACATCAGCCGGAGAGGACTCTTTAAAGTAGAGACACTACATACTGATATACACCTGAACATCAGCAGGAGAGGACTCTTTAAAGTAGAGACACTACATACTGATATACACCTGAACATCAGCAGGAGAGGACTCTTTAAAGTAGAGACACTACATACTGATATACACCTGAACATCAGCAGGAGAGGACTCTTTAAAGTAGAGACACTACATACTGATATACACCTGAACATCAGCAGGAGAGGACTCTTTAAAGTAGAGACACTACATACTGATATACACCTGAACATCAGCAGGAGAGGACTCTTTAAAGTAGAGACACTGCATACTGATATACACCTGAACATCAGCAGGAGAGGACTCTTTAAAGTAGAGACACTACATACTGATATACACCTGAACATCAGCAGGAGAGGACTCTTTAAAGTAGAGACACTACATACTGATATACACCTGAACATCAGAGGAGAGGACTCTTTAAAGTAGAGACACTACATACTGATATACACCTGAACATCAGCAGAATATATCCCCTTTAATAATGAATGATTTATCAGATTTGTAGATATTTCTTGTAAATAGATTTGATAAGATTGTGGCTCGTGAAATGGAGGTCGTTATTATGAAAACGGATATTATTATAAAAAGGTTTAATTAAATGACTGAATGTCTTTACCATTTAAAGATGAGAAAGGGTTGTGAGTGTTAAACTGTTTGATGAAAATCTTCTCAGAACAGATTGTTTTTGTGCCTAAATCTCATCTGTGTTTTTGAAAGAGATTAATACGTCAATAATTCCTAAAACTTGAGTTGCACTAAAACGTGAGAAAGGAAACCAATGTTTTATATTGTCTGTTGTATCCTGTCCATATCACATTCAAATTTATGATTTTAATAACAGGAAAGTATCTTCTGCTGACGAGGAAAACGTTCAAGACGTTATTCACAATGGTCACGTGTTACAATAGGGAATGGGAACACGACGCCATCAACAGCAAGTCGGCCATCTTTGGAGGATACAAGCAAACGCAACCTCTGTAACGGAACTTTTTCACTTTACACTTTTTAAACTTGGTAATTAGACTCTGTGATGTCACTGGCTGTAAAATAAACTCCTATGAACAACGACCAAAACAAGAAAAGGACTAGATTTTACTCTTTTAAACCAGGGCTGCCAACACTCACGCATTGAGCGCGAGAGTCACGCAATCAACCCATATCTCACGCACTCACGCCACACTTGCCTTTCCTCACGCTAAGTTTTCGTCTAAAATAAATGTATATAAATGTAAAAATAAAGTGAAGGAACAGCAAACCGAGCGGTCTACGAAATGAGACGGTCTTCTGGCTTAGTTCAGTAAAGTTGGAACGATATTGGGAGGTTCAGATTTCACGGATCAATAACTCATGAACAAAACGTTGTTCAGACACAAAGTACGTCTCCTAAGTGCCGTGGTAACGTTGACAACGAACTACAATCACAAGTTGATCAAAAAAGCCAATACGCGCCGTCCTCCGAGCTGGACACATCACATTGGTCTCTATCCGCAGAGAAGAAACTAGTGCTCAGGGACCGTCTGCAAAGTGCAACTCCCGAAAAAGAGAATACAATAATATTCAATCCCTATTATACAGTTTATTACTACTGTGTGTCATACTACAGCAAGGAGTTTGGAAGAATATGCTTTTGAATAATTTTGGGGAATATTTATAATGTGAATCTTCAATAAATATGGCATCATTACAGACCATTGCATTTAGCTGACGCTTTTATCCAAAGCGACGTACAATAAGTGCGTTCGACCAACAAAATACAAACTTGAAGAAAACAGAATCATAAAGTACATCAGGTTTCATAGAGCAAAACATTTCAAGTGCTACTCAACTGGCTTTAGAGGAGCCAGTCCTTTGTTAGTATATAAGTGCTTTGTTAATAGTTCTATCCTCGAGGTGGAGTCGAAGGAGATGAGTCTCAGTCTGGAAGGTGTGTGAGCTTTCTGTGAGCCAGGATAGCCACGGGTCCCCCTCGCAGTGCATCATCTTCAATAACTGTACTATTATACAGTATATTTCTACCAAACTCACTATTTGCATTGTTGTTGTTAGCATCTGGTTAGCTAGTTGCGCTAACGATATTAAAAGCTGTTTCTAAAACAAGGAGAGGGAGAGCTCTCTCCTGTCAGACTGAGAGAGATATCTACAGCTCAGTGAGGTCAGGGACTCTGTTTAGATAGTTCACTTTAGTCTAGTTACCTCAGTGGGTCTCAAACGCTTTGGACACCATTTATGAGAATAAATGAAAAACAGTTATGAAATACTATATGAGAGTGATTTGTAAAATATCCATAAAGAAAAAGAAAATCTGTTTTCAGTGCTGTTTCATCTGGGTGTTGAGAGATGTATCCATAAATTCATTTTGCTCTCAAAATGCACCAGGTTGATGCATTTAACTTCAATATTTAATCAAAAAAAAAAAAAATCTTCCCAGGGGAGCATGCCCCTGGACCCCCCTGGAGGAGGTGTGGCACGTTTGTTAGCACCCAGTTAGCTTAGCATTAGCTGTCTCACCTGTAAAAGTTACAGGACCTTCAGATCTACAGGTCTGAAGGCCCTGTAACTTTTGTTAGCACTCAGTTAGCTTAGCATTAGCTGTTTTACGTCTGTCCAGATTACATTACATTACATTACATTGCATTTAGCTGACGCTGTTATCCAAAGCGACTTACAATAAGTACATTCGACCAGGAAGACACAACCTTGAAGAAAACAGAATCATAAAGTACATCAGGTTTCATAGAGGCAAACATTTCAAGTGCTGCTCAACTGGCTTTAGAGGAGCCAGTCCTTTATTAGTATATAAGTGCTTTGTTAGCAGTTCTTTGTTAGTAGTTCTATCCTCGAGGTGGAGTCGAAGGAGATGAGTTTCAGTCTGGAAGGTGTGTGAGCTATCTGCTGTCCTGATGTCAATGGGAGCTCGTTCCACCATCTTGGAGCCAGGACAGCAAACCCACGTGTTTCTGCTGATGGGAACTTGGGTCCCCCTCGCAGCGAGGGTGCAGCGAGTCGTCTGGCTGATGCAGAGCGGAGTGCACGTGCTGGGGTGTACGGTTTAACCGTGTCCTGGATGTAGGAAGGGCCAGATCCATTCGCAGCATGGTACGCAAGCACCAGGGTCTTGAAGTGGATTCTAGCAGTTACCGGAAGCCAGTGGAGGGAGAGGGGGAGCGGCGTGGGGTGGAACATTCAGGAAGGTTGAAGACCAGACGAGCCGCTGCATTCTGGAGGAGCTGCAGAGGACTCTATCGTCATTAAACCTGTAGATCTGAAGGCCCGTTAACTTTTGTTAGCACTCAGTTAGCTTAGCATTAGCTGTCTTACGTCTGTCCAGATGACTCTATAGTCATTAAACCTGAAGGTCCTGTAACTTTTGTTAGCACTCAGCTAGCTTAGCATTAGCTGTCTTACCTCTGTCCAGGTGACTCTATAGTCGTTAAACCTGTAGATCTGAAGGTCCTATTTGTAAAGCTGTAGATCGGTCCTCCAGATATTTAAATATTTTTAAGTTAGCGATAGATGTAGACACTTAAACACCAGAGGACGGACATCAGGAACAGTGATCAATCTTATCTTAATTCATACGGACAGATGTAATTTATTAAGTTTTTTTTAAATAACGCTCCGCTGTGTCTGCCAAGAGCTTCTCTTTGTAACAGAGTTTATATTTTACACATACTTTATTCATTTTGGATGCAAAACGCTGACAGATGAGCGAGAAACGCTGATATATATTGATGCTAATGCTATAGAGGCTATCCTTCAAAGATGGCTGCCCCCCCAGATTTGACAACATTTGATAATTACTTCTTTTTTTTTTACAAAATCAAAATGACTTGTAAGATTTATGAGAGAAGTAATTACATATAAATGTTTTATATGATATTACATTTGTAATTATGTCATTTTAAATTAAAGATTTATTTAAGTCTTGTGGCCTCTGGAGAAGTGCCTCCAAGAGGGCAAAGAGAGAGAAAGGAGCCTGGTGGAGGAGGGTGCCAAGAGGGAGGCGCAGTTGAAAGAGCTGCTCAGGAGCCTGGAAGCCGAGAAGGACAACCTGGAGGAGCGTCTGACGAACCGGCTGTCCCAGCTCAACGGCAGCATCGCAGACTACCAGCAGGAGGCGGCGGACAACCGGGAGCACTTGGCCGAGCTGCAGCGGGAGGTGGAGCGGTTGGCGAGGGAGCGGGCCGAGTTGGAGGCTGAGGCGCAGAGCGAGAGCGACCACACACACACACACACACACACACACACACACACACACACACACACACACACACACACACACACACACACACACACACACACACACACACACACACCACACACACACACACACACACACACACACACACACACACACACACACACACACACACACACACACGCACACACACACTTTAGGTTGTTTTGTGTTTTTCTGTATTTTTCTTTTTGTGTTTGAATGTTTTGTCTGTTTTACATTAATGGTTGAATCTAGCAATCTTTACAATCATGAATCGCATGTATGCGTAACAAGTGACAGGAACATTATTTGCTATTATTTCCAGACTGGATGAATTAAAGGGTTTACAAATCATTCACTTGAATATCAGGAGCCTATTGTCCAACATTGATTTACTTCGGATATGGGTTGTTCTACACCAGGGGTCTCCAACCTTTCTCCACCTGAGAGCTACTTTGAAAAAATGAAAGTGGCCAAGAGCTACTTGCATCACATCGCTTGCATTTATTCACAAAGACCTCATCAGTTGAGTTAAGCTACTTTTGTACACGTGTGAAATTGCAATACCTAAAGCTTATCTAAAATCTTAACTTCACATCAAGGTCCAAGAAAACGAACATTTCTCACATATTAATATGGCCCTCATAGTAAGTACATCGCCTTAATCACCACCTTGCAAGTATGCTTATGGCACACGTGTGTACAATAAGTGCATTCACTCTTTGTCAGTCGGTGAGATGAATGGCGCTGCATGGAGTCCACCATAGAGGGGTCTGCTGGAGTGTACCCACTTAGGTTCACTCTAATAGAGTCATTTACATGTTCATCAGTCGGTCTTGTTCTGTGTTTAGATTGCATTCATGTCAGAAGAAGCTGCTTCACAAAGGTCTGCAGAACAGAACCAAATAAAGCAGACATGTTCAGCGCTGCTTGGTGAATGTTCTTATCGTGTTCTGGGCGTACACGGCTCCAGACATGTTGTGAGTTTTCTGAGACTTCAGCTGAACATGATTTTGGAGATTTATAACCTCCATCTCCACAGGCACTGAACAGTGCAGCCATCTTTTTATTCTTCTTCGTCTTGACATGAAATTATAAACCATGATTAATCAATTGTAGGTCTAGCCTCCCTATATCTGTGTGACATGTTTCTATCCTCAAAAACAAAAAACTAATGCTTCTGCAGTCGAGCAGCAGCTTCTAGCCACGGCCTTCTGTTAAAAAAAGGATAGCATTATAAAAACAAAAATAGGGCATGTGGGTGCATTCTCTGTCTTACTGTTGCATAAATCCCATGAATGTATGAGACTAAGTTAGCTTCATCATATCTCAATCAGTGATTAAGTGAATAATAAAGTTTCTATCGGGTCACTGTCAGCCGTTAGGGGAGGGGGCGGAGTTTGGAGGAACGGAGAGGGTGATCGCGGAAGCTTTCCTCCTGCCTTCACAAACTTTACACACGTATTTATGAACTGAAAATAGCAGGACATTCATACTCTGCAATCCAAGACTTGATTGAATCCACCAAAAACCTGACATGACGATAACGAGTGTTTTTCAAAAACACAAATCCCTCCCTCTGTGTCTCTGAGCCGCAGCGACGCGGCCTGGTTCAGAGCGGGTCATTCTGCCGTTGGTTCTGCTGGTGCTGCTGGAGAAAGCAGACTGCTCCGTGTGTGGTGTCGCTGTGCCGCTGTCACGTCTGTTCCTTGATCTCTGCGTCACGGACCAATTTTATATGTGTGTGCCAGAAACAATTCTAAAATAAAAACACTTTATTGTTACTACGCTATAATCGATAATCGAGCGGCGAGCTACTGAAAAGCTGCTCGCGAGCTACCGGTAGCTCGCGATCGACGTGTTGGAGACCCCTGTTCTACATAAACCTACAATCATCACACTCTCTGAAACTTGGCTTAGTAGTAACATTTCTGATAGTGAACTACAAATCACAAATGATTTGCTTTACAGATCCGATAGATGCAGCAGGGGTGGAGGTGTGGCTATGCATGTCTCCTCTGACCTTGTGACTGAGCTAATTGCTACTTCTATAGAGCCTCTACATTTTGAATGCATTTTTCTTAAAATTATTTTTCATGAAAATAAATGCTTAACTATTGGTAGCATCTGTCGGCCACCTTCTTCACCTGCAGAGTCTTTTAACACTATAATTGACACTATCAACTCCATTTCCTGCAGAAATGAAATGATCTTGCTTGGTGAGTTCAACAGAAATTGGTTGGATAAATCATCTGATAGAGACTTTTCAGTCGTCTAAATGTTAAACAGCTAATTAATGAGCCAACTCGTATCACTCTGAGAACCCAACCTCTGCTTGACTGGATTCTGGTGTCGCACCCGGACAGAATCTTAAAAGCTGGTGTCATGTCGGATTGCTTCAGCGATCATTCAATTGTTTATTGCGTATGGAAAATCAAATTAATGAAACTGCCTCCAAAACTAGTCAAAATCAGACAATATAAAAAATGTAATGTTGATTTATTTATTAATGATGTTGTTGCCCTTAATTGGGACAGATTTCAACTAATACCTTTTGTACAAGATGCTTGGGATGTTCTGCACAAAGAGCTCACTGACGTCATGAACAAACATGCACCTGTGAGAACGGTTAAGGTCAAAGGTCAACATCTCCCTTGGATCAATTCTGAACTCATCAGTCTCTTTAGGGAAGGGGATAAAGCAGGGTCGACATATCGTCATTCAAGGACTATAGCCGATTGGGAAGTATACAGGCATCTCCGAAATCTGAGTAAAACCAAAACCCGAAATGCTAAATCCAACTACTATAAAGAATCTCTCCATCGGACTTTAAGAATCCCATTTTGGACTTTGGACAATTAAATCTATTTTAAATAAATCAGGTAAATATTCTATTAATAAAATAAGAACTGCTGATACAATAATTCATGACCCGTTACCCATTGCCCAAATATTTAATCAGCATTTCGCTAATGTATGTTAATTAATTACATTTATTATAGCGCTTTTTCGATGACTCTATATATATATACACACTACACACATATATCATACATGCAATGGTCAGAAACTGTGGACAATACCCACAGGAGCAAGTTCAGGTGAAGTGTCTTGCCCAAGGACACACCGGCGGCGGGTTTCACCCGCACTGCGCACTGCGCCACACCATCCATCTTCACGCCTCAAAGTCATCGAGGCGCTTTTACAAGTACACATTGGTATTATACATGTACTGTGGACAATACCCACAGGAGCAGATACGGGTGAAGTGTCTTGCCCAAGGACACAACGGCCTGAAGGCAGTGGGGCGGGAGCGGGTTTCGAACTGGAGTTCCCCAACGCCCCCTTGATCTGATGATCAGATGCACAGACCACTGCCCCACCCGTCCCACTACTATCTGACTCCTATCTGACGACTGGTATTTCTAATAGTAACTCATACTGCAACAGTTCTTTTTCTACCAAACGAAGTTCATAATTATCACAGAATTAAAAGTGGATGGCAGTGCAGGACTCGATGGTATAGAAAACAGGTTCATAAAACTGGCGTCCCATATTCTCATGTACCACTTGCTGATTGGTTCAACCTGTCTTTGTCCACCTGTGAGTTGCCGACTATTTGGAAATGTGCACGCGTCACTCCACGGCATAAAGGTGGTGCTTTACTTGATACAGATAATTACAGACCCATCTCTATAATCTGCTCTATTTCCAATGTTTTGGAGAAAATAATTTATAATCAACTGTCACATTATCTCAATACTTATAATATTTTATCTCCGGTCCAATCTGGCTTCAGGCCTGATCACTCCACAACAACTGCCCTACTTACATTTACGAGTGACTTGTACTCTGCTGCAGATGACGGTGAACTCACAGGTGCCATTTGTATTGACTTGACAAAAGCCTTTGATCTCGTTGATCGATATCTGCTCTTGGATAAACTTCACGGCCTTTCTAATAATAGTGTTATGGTTTAACTCGTACTTTCACAGTAGAAAGCAATGTGTGGTTGTTAATGGAAAACAGTCTGACCGGTTGATCCAACAAAAGGGAGTACCCCAAGGATCAACTCTGGGCCCACTTCTGTTCTCTATTTACATAAATGATGTATCTTCTTGTCTCATTCATTGTTGTACTCACCTTTATGCTGATGACACTGTTATATATACATCCAAATCAGATTTTTCACAAATTCAGATCTCTCTTCAATCGGATTTTAATATCTTACAGGACTGGCTATCACACAATAAACTACTGCTTAACAAAACTAAATCTTACACCATGGTCTTTGGTACCAGGCAGAAGCTCAGATCCAAACCTAATGTAGTAATAACATGTAAGGATGTTACTTCTCTGCATAACGTTGATAGCTTTAAATATCTTGGTGTATGGCTAGACTCTGAACTTACATTTAAACTACATATAAAGCATGTAATACAAAAAGTCAATTACGGAATCGGTGTCTTACACCGCTCTCGCAATTGTTTTACGCTCAGTGTCCGAAAGAGAAATGCTTCTCAACTTATTCTTCCGATTATGGACTATTGTGATGTTGTCTACCAAAATGCACATACATCAGATCTTGCTCCACTCAACACAGCCTACAACAGACTATGCAGATGTGTTCTTGGTTGTCCTTTTCGTACACATCACTGCACAATGTATAACCAACTGAAATGGCCTTCTTTAAATGTAAGAAGACACACGCATTGGCTTCAGCTGATATTTAATGCATTTATTTTAACTACCCCCTTAGTTAAAGCAGTATTTTGTACCTTACTCGCCAAATCATCAAGTTAGACATTCTGTTCAGGTTTATTTCTCTGTCCTCTGCAAAACAATGGATTGGCAGAAGAGCGTTCATGTTCAAAGCCCCAACAGACTGGAATACTTTACCTGCTGCTGTTAGATCTCTGGCATCATTGGCTTTATTTAAACATTCATTGTTATCTCACTTTCAGGAGGTCTGTACTTGTTATTAACAGATATTGATGAAACTGATTTGCTCGACTGTCTCAAATTGTAATGATTGTATGCATTGCTTGAATTTTACAGACTGTATGTGGTTTGTCTTGTGTGTCATGTTTTGCATTTTGTCTTTTTGTTTATGTATGTCTGTAAGTTGTTGCTGTTGTCGGGACCCCCTTGAAAACGAGATGGTGCATCTCAAGGGGTTTATCCCAATCAATACAAATGTCTATATATACACACACACACACACACACACCCACAGGGTTGTCCGGCTGGACCGACTCCGTTGGAAATCACGGTCGTTTACGCTGACTTGTGAGAAATATTTCCATTTTCGATCTGTGTTCACATACTGAGATATAACAACATTAGCCAAGTAACAGTTCGAGCTTTAACTTCCAACGACCCCTGATAGATCTCGCGAGAATGTGTATAAATATATATAGATACCAGTGTCGAGCCGTCAGGGCCCTCTAGGCTCTCTGTGAGGGCCTATGATATTCTAAAAAATAATATTTGAAAACATAAAAAAAAAACATTTTTTTCAAAAATATTTTGTTGTTGTTACATTTTTCATTAATTTTACCAAAATAACTTGATTTAATTGTATTTAAAATAACATTTCGAAATAAATAAATCCTTCGAATCTGCCTGTTCAGTTTCTGTTGGAATGTGAAGGGTTTAAATGCCGTCCCTGCGAGTTATGTGAAGACGGGAGGGCTTGTTGGTCCCTCTCTACATTCACAGAGGGCCAGCTATAGTAACTCAACGAGAGAGTAATGTCAAATGACAGTACAATTGACCAATCATATCTTCCCTCTAAATCTTCTGTCCCAACCTCCTGTGTACTTATGCAATAGATATAATAGTTGTTCATGCATTAATTGTATTTTCATTCGAATCCTGCAATCTTCAAGTGCTAAGTATTACGCCACGCTAGAGTTCATTCATTTGCTCCTCAAGGGCCGTAAGAAGGCACGTCCTCCACGCAATGATACAGACTGCCTCTTAACTTCGCACTGTAAGCGCGCGGATTTTAAATGTTAAGCAAACATGTCATACATTGATTCATTGCAGCCCATTGACAGGGATAGATAACTTAAAAAAAATAATTTAATAGGATCGGATTCTTGTTCATCTTATTAAAGAGTGGACGAATGATCCGACTGAATGGCCTGAAGTTTCATTCCCTGATATCTTCTGCTACCTGGTTGAATCACCCGGTAAGAGGCAAAATCACGTTAACTGATGAATTAAACCTCACATAATTTCTAGCACGTTTTCGTGCATTTATTCATCACACAATGGTCGTTATTGCACAATAGCCATCATGAGCTGCATATACATATTGGTTATTGACGACTCGGTACGTTATATCACGCAGGGATTTACACACAGCAGCCTAAAGAACTAGACCTGCCTGATATTCAGAGCACAAAGAGACGAGGACTTCATCAGTGGTGCCATTAATGTGATGCAAACATTTTGGTCACAACACATACTGTACGACACAAGCTTCGGGAGCTGAACGGTGTGGGGGGGTGGTTGCATTTCCTATCAGTGTAAAAATGGCAACAAATAAGTCACTGTGACAGAGTTACATATTTATTTATACCAATTCATTTTGAAGCATATTATAGCTATTTCATTCAGTATCAACATAGACTATAGACTATATGTACAAAATCAAATATCACAAAGCCTACACATTTATTTACAACATGAAAACATACAAATAGAATGAATAATGGGCTGTACAATATTGGAGGACACTGATGTTGCAATGTAATTCATCTCCGTAACATCGCTGTGATATGAAAAAAACACAGCATGTTATACTAGTTCAGTCAGACAACTCACGTGTTCCTTTAACATGTTTATTAGAAGCAGCATATAGTTGAGTTTGGCGACTAGGCTCGGGCATCCTCACTCCATAGATATACATAGCACGATGAGTGATGATCAAATAACTAACCCCCAAACCTGCGTGGAGATTAGATACTATCCCCCAAAACTGCGTAGCCCGAGCCTGACGCTGGTGACGTGAGACTGATAAGTAGAGGGCCTGGCGAGCTGCCATGTGGCCATTCCCCCTAAGCACAGCGATGCGTCACACCAGCAATGAACCTCTCCAGAGTTTACTAGCGAGCGACCCGAGACCACCTCCTTTAGGCGGAGCAGAGGTATCGGACTGCTTCCACACCAATCCAACGAACCGCATCAAGGGGTTAACGCTACAGGGGCCGATTCAATAGGACTACCCAAGCAGGTGTGAACGTGACCTAAGACTATGGCGCCTTAAGGTTTGGACAGACAGGCTAGCGCTTGTTCCTTATGAATATAAAACGTCTCTTTTCGAGAGACTACCAGTGGGAGACCATGAGTGAAGGCAGTAATCAGTATTGAATGTATTACAAGTCTAATATGTAGTATGACAGAGCACTTTGAACATTTGGAAAGGCGCTAAATAAATAACATGAATTGTGATAATGGCGGTTCTGATGCGGGACAGCTTGTCTGGTGGCAGTGAAGCTCGCGTCAGCACACTATCGAGAATGATACCGAGAATTCTAGACGTGTGGAAGGACTTTCAGTTCCTGTTCTGAGAGAGGTAGGCCTAGCTGTTGAAAAGTTCTATCTGGGAAAGTTAACAACTAGGAAATGGATAAAAGATGGACACCAAGGGGTGCTTGCAGGTGTTGCAGAGAATCCAGCATAATGCTTCCACGTTCTTTGACACCTCATCAAGGTGTCAAAGAAACGTGGGCTACTATGGCAACCAAATGCACATTTGATTGTAAAACCTTAACATATATATGCCACAGAAGGCACATGGGATGTCTGCTTTCCCTGCCATGTCATCTCCAGAGCAAAGACACGGGAAACATCTTTAGTAGTTAATAATACTCTTGACAGAATACTCGTGAGGAACTAACGGCTCAAGAAACGTTGCTAGAATAATTCCTCCTAGCACTAGGCTAGGGCCTGTCGTGTTTTTTAAACGTTTAAATAGCAGCACGTGTAATACTCCTGGCTCCTTCAGTGCAAACTTCAGTCTTGAGTGCAGGTTCCAACAGACATGGGTCCCTGGGAGCCAACCTGCTAAGAAGCCTTGCTTTCAGCCTGTGATGAGGTCATTGGACGAACATCTGTGATTAGAAAGGGCTTGGAAAAGATTTTCAGCATGAAGCCTCCTGAGGCACACCCAGCGAGGGGCAGACATTGCAGGTAGAGCTTAATTGTGAGGAAAAACTCTTCTTTGGTAGGTGATTAAATGAACGGCCTCTTGGCAGAGAATGATTCATGGTATTTATAGAAAAGACACTGTAGGAGATTGAAGTCTAAAATGAAAAATGTATCGAGCTTCCCTTCATATTCACGTGATGGATATTATTAATTTATTTCCATTTCATTGATTTATAGTAGTATAAATACACATACAACTTCTGTATAATTGCCTCAAATATGACTTACTGCTAGGGATGCCAGTGATTATTCGATTATTCGTTACAGTCTCCATAATCGAATATTATTTTTAAAAATCGATTTTATTTATATATTTTTTTATTATTATTTATGTTTTTTTTTCTGGCTTAGTTTCAACCAAAATAGACTAATGCTAATAATAGTAATAGTATTAATAATTGTAAATGGCCATTGGTCACACCACCAGTTTGTGTTACTGTAAACCTGGAGGAAGCCTGCGAGCAGAGCAGACTGCTGCTGCAGCAGCTACACACCGACCCCCCCCCCCCCCCCCCCCCTCACACCGACCCCCCCCCCCAAATGGCCATTGGTGAGTGATGATCAAATAACTAACCCCCAAACCTGCGTGGAGATTAGATACTATCCCCCAAAACTGCGTAGCCCGAGCCTGACGCTGGTGACGTGAGACTGATAAGTAGAGGGCCTGGCGAGCTGCCATGTGGCCATTCCCCCTACGCACAGCGATGCGTCACACCAGCAATGAACCTCTCCAGAGTTTACTAGCGAGCGACCCGAGACCACCTCCTTTAGGCGGAGCAGAGGTATCGGACTGCTTCCACACCAATCCAACGAACCGCATCAAGGGGTTAACGCTACAGGGGCCGATTCAATAGGACTACCCAAGCAGGTGTGAATGTGACCTAAGACTATGGCGCCTTAAGGTTTGGACAGACAGGCTAGCGCTTGTTCCTTATGAATATAAAACGTCTCTTTTCGAGAGACTACCAGTGGGAGACCATGAGTGAAGGCAGTAATCAGTATTGAATGTATTACAAGTCTAATATGTAGTATGACAGAGCACTTTGAACATTTGGAAAGGCGCTAAATAAATAACATGAATTGTGATAATGGCGGTTCTGATGCGGGACAGCTTGTCTGGTGGCAGTGAAGCTCGCGTCAGCACACTATCGAGAATGATACCGAGAATTCTAGACGTGTGGAAGGACTTTCAGTTCCTGTTCTGAGAGAGGTAGGCCTAGCTGTTGAAAAGTTCTATCTGGGAAAGTTAACAACTATGAAATGGATAAAAGATGGACACCAAGGGGTGCTTGCAGGTGTTGCAGAGAATCCAGCATAATGCTTCCACGTTCTTTGACACCTCATCAAGGTGTCAAAGAAACGTGGGCTACTATGGCAACCAAATGCACATTTGATTGTAAAACCTTAACATATATATGCCACAGAAGGCACATGGGATGTCTGCTTTCCCTGCCATGTCATCTCCAGAGCAAAGACACGGGAAACATCTTTAGTAGTTAATAATACTCTTGACAGAATACTCGTGAGGAACTAACGGCTCAAGAAACGTTGCTAGAATAATTCCTCCTAGCACTAGGCTAGGGCCTGTCGTGTTTTTAAATGTTTAAATAGCAGCACGTGTAATACTCCTGGCTCCTTCAGTGCAAACTTCAGTCTTGAGTGCAGGTTCCAACAGACATGGGTCCCTGGGAGCCAACCTGCTAAGAAGCCTTGCTTTCAGCCTGTGATGAGGTCATTGGACGAACATCTGTGATTAGAAAGGGCTTGGAAAAGATTTTCAGCATGAAGCCTCCTGAGGCACACCCAGCGAGGGGCAGACATTGCAGGTAGAGCTTAATTGTGAGGAAAAACTCTTCTTTGGTAGGTGATTAAATGAACGGCCTCTTGGCAGAGAATGATTCATGGTATTTATAGAAAAGACACTGTAGGAGATTGAAGTCTAAAATGAAAAATGTATCGAGCTTCCCTTCATATTCACGTGATGGATATTATTAATTTATTTCCATTTCATTGATTTATAGTAGTATAAATACACATACAACTTCTGTATAATTGCCTCAAATATGACTTACTGCTAGGGATGCCAGTGATTATTCGATTATTCGTTACAGTCTCCATAATCGAATATTATTTTTAAAAATCGATTTTATTTATATATTTTTTTATTATTATTTATGTTTTTTTTTCTGGCTTAGTTTCAACCAAAATAGACTAATGCTAATAATAGTAATAGTATTAATAATTGTAAATGGTCATTGGTCACACCACCAGTTTGTGTTACTGTAAACCTGGAGGAAGCCTGCGTGCAGAGCAGACTGCTGCTGCAGCAGCTACACACCGACCCCCCCCCTCTCCCTCACACCGACCCCCCCCCCCCCTCTCCCTCACACCGACCCCCCCCCCCCTCTCCCTCACACCGACCCCCCCCCCCCCTCTCCCTCACACGTGCGACTAAAGATGAACAAAGCGGCAGGTAAAAAGAGTTCCTCCTCGTGGAACTACTTCGAACTTACAAGTCCAAAGGAAGTTAAATGCAAGCTCAGCGAAAAGACGTTGGTCTATCACAACTCAACCTCAACAATGCGTTCGCATTTGAGTGCGAAGCCGAAGAGGTTACAGAGAAAGACGCAGCACAGCCGGCCATTACCAACTTCACTTCAAGGCCACGTCCTTGTGATGACATGCTTGTTTGTTGTTTGTTAAACATGTTCCAGTAAAGAAAACAACGGAATTCCTTTTGTCTGAGTTTTTTTTTTTCTCAGGCGGCGTTTATCCAGCAGCCACAACATCCATCTGTGCCGGCCCCCAGGTCAAGATCTACTGTGGCTCAAGGGCCTTCACCAGAGCCATCACCACCAAGGACCAGCAGACCAGCATCACCACAGCTGAATAGAGTGTAATTCAAATATTTCACTGATTTTGTGATCCTAAGACTTTGGTAACCAAATCTTAAAGACCAAAACAATTCGATCACATGAGTAAATTTGTGTTTTCACAAGAGTTTTGAAGATTTTCCGAAAATCGGATGTCAAAGTTTAAGCTTTTGAGCTACTTATCTCATCAAACAGTGCTCTAAGGTGGGTAATTTGCATATATAGCAATACCAGAGATTGTCCTGAACATTTTGATATGTAACACATGTTAGAAGAAATACATGTAAAAGGGGATTTAAGGGCGGACAGCTGAGCAGCATGGTCGCTTGAACAGTGCCCTTATGCCAACAGAATAAACTCCGCCTAACTCGAAAATTAAAACATAAAAACATCCTGGACAGTTGATAATGAGCGGAGGATCAACAAAAGCAAGGAATAAGAAAAGCGAGAACCGAAAAAACTAATATTAACAAAGAAAAGGACAGGCTAACGGCAGAAGCTAGCACAGCAATGGCTAAACCACAAACTAATCTGGACAGCATTAGCAAGCAAATTGAAGCCATGCGGAGCGAGCTGAAAACCGACTTGACCATCTTTAAGGAGGACATCGCCACTCAAATAAAAATCGAGCTGACAGAATTCAAAGAAGACATTAACCAGAAACTGGTAAAAATACACACAGAAGTTGGACAGCAAAATGATAAAATAGTGAATCGCACGGAGGAGTTTGAGCTCTGGAGTACCGAGGCAAAAAGCGATATGCAGGAAATAATAAAAGAACACAAGTTTATGACTGAAAAGCTGGATGATTTGGAATCGAGATCCAGACGGAACAATTTGAGAATATACGGCATACCAGAAGATGCAGAGCTGAAAAGTGACACGGTGGCGATGTTTGTGGATAAATGGCTGCGGGACGAGCTGTCAATAGAGACAGATCTCCAGATTCAACGAGCCCACAGAGCCCTGGCACCGAAACCAAAATCGGGACAACCTCCGAGGTCGATCATCCTGAACTTTCTGCAGTTCCATGTAAAAGAGATGGTCTTGAAGAGGGCTTGGGAAAAGAAAACTGTCAAACTCGGAGACAATAGGATATATTTCGACCACGACTACACCGCAAGGATACTGCTCCAACGCAAGGCATACGCGGGCGTTAAGAAGATCTTGAAGGGAGAAGGCATCCGTTTTCAGACACCTCTCCATAAGATGCGCATTCACTGGGCTAATGGAATGAAGACATATGACAGCGCAGAGGAAGCAGCCAGTGATATGCGGGGAAGAGGATATGAAGTAGAAGACACCACCGCTACAAGAGGCTCCGCTGGCCGTGGCGGGCTCAAGTCCACGGCGATCGAGACTTGGACACGCGTCGGAAACAACAGAACCACGCAGACAGGCAAACGGGCGAGAGGACTGCTGCGAGAATTCGAACATTAAGAAAACAACGCAGAATGAAAGTCTTCTTCTTCAGCCTGACGCATAATGGAAAAGGATAAGAATATATCCTTGTAAGTTAATCAAAAAAATTAAGAACTGTTAGTTTTGAAATGAGAAGTGACATGAATACATATTGATATCTGGCATGTTGGCTTAAAAGGGAATGAAACAGTAGTGGCGGCTTAAAGCCCAGCTCTGCTCCGCGCCGTCCGTTAGACGAGCCCGGTCAGATTAATAAGAGAAGGAGTTCAAAACACCGGCATAACAGTTATAACAATAATCTGATTTTAATGGTAAAAAGACACAATACGAAAATACAGAGTGCCCTGTAACAGAGCACTCCGGACTCCCCGCTCCACCGCCGTGCGATACAGGTATCGGGACCAGCCAGTCAGCAACAGGGGGCCTCGTGCATGAATAGACAACAGTATATATGGACCTTTTTGGGGCGGAGAGTCACTGCTTCTCTTCCACCGGACTCCACTCCTTTAGTTTCCCAGGGAAGGTTTCACACTAACTATTCTTTCCCAAACAATCAAACATTGTACACAGATATATTAGTATCAAACATTGTACACAGATATATTAGTATCAAACATTGTACACAGATATATTAGTATCAAACATTGTACACAGATATATTAGTATCAAACATTGTACACAGATATATTAGTATCAAACATTGTACACAGATATATTAGTATCAAACATTGTACACAGATATATTAGTATCAAACATTGTACACAGATATATTAGTATCAAACATTGTACACAGATATATTAGTATCAAACATTGTACACAGATATATTAGTATCAAACATTGTACACAGATATATTAGTATCAAACATTGGCCCCAAAAAGAACCTTGAAAAGGACATGTGTGTGTGTTTGTTAAAGAGGAAGTGTATGTGTGTGTGTGTGTGTGTGTGTGTGTGTGTGTGTGTGTGTGTGTGTGTGTGTGTGTGTGCGCGTTGGTATCTTGGTCAGGGAGTGTATTGTGTGTGTGTCAGGGTGTCTGGGAAAGTGTATGTGTGTGTGTGTGTGTGTGTGTGTTGGTATCTTGGTCAGGGAGTGTATTGTGTGTGTGTCAGGGTGTCTGGGAAAGTGTATGTGTGTGTGTGTGTGTGTGTGTGTGTGTGTGTGTGTTGGTATCTTGGTCAGGGAGTGTGTGTGTGTCAGGGTGTCTGGGAAAGTGTATGTGTGTGTGTGTGTGTGTGTGTGTGTGTGTGTGTGTGTGTGTGTGTGTGTGTGTGTGTGTTGGTATCTTGGTCAGGGAGTGTGTGTGTGTCAGGGTGTCAGGGAAAGTGTATGTGTGTGTGTGTGTGTGTGTGTGTGTGTGTGTGTGTGTTGGTATCTTGGTCAGGGAGTGTGTGTGTGTCAGGGTGTCAGGGAAAGTGTATGTGTGTGTGTGTGTGTGTGTGTGTGTGTGTGTGTGTGTGTTGGTATCTTGGTCAGGGAGTGTGTGTGTGTCAGGGTGTCTGGGAAAGTGTATGTAAGAAGGTTTATATATATATAGGATTACTTAAAAACAGTCCCAAATAATACATGTTCACTTTTACTTGAATACAGTTTAGAACAATATCTGTTTGCTTTACTATGTTATAAGCCTAGTATGGGCAGTTTAACTCAATTTGGGTTTTATCCTACTACTAGCTGGGCCTCCCCTATGGAAGACCTTCCCCCTCAGAACAAGAGGTGAGTCTGAGGGTTGTTGACACCTCTATTTGGAGGTCGCCTTTTCTGTTTATAGTTACGTTTAGAAATGTTTTCTTGTTTTCAATGTTGTTAAGTGCCAATAGTTATATCACTGTTAACCGGAGTGGGAGACACTACAACATGACTGAACCAAAATCAACCTATGACTAAAAAACAAGACGGAATTAAGCTATGTCCCTTAACGTTAATGGTTTGGGAAACCCGATAAAAAGAGCAAACATTATAAAAGAAAAGTCACAGATTACTTTCCTACAAGAAACCCACCTTTCACAGACAGAACATGACAAATTAAAACAATTTGGATTCAAAAACACCTTTTACAGCTCCCACACTAACGCACGTAAAAGAGGAGTAGCAATTTTAATTTCTAATGCAGTCAAATTTGAGTACCAAAAAGAAATAAAAGATAGAGAGGGACGATACATTATTGTGAAAGGGACAATTGACAAAACTAAAGTAACATTGGTGAACATATATGCACCACCTGAGAGTGATAAGTATTTCTTTGGGGCCTTGCTTGATCTGAGTGCAGTAGAAACAGAGGGAATATGTACAAGATCTCAATTTGATAATGGATTATGATCTGGACACAACAAACTGTAAGAGAATTAAAACACCTATTACAAAGCTAGTGAAAAACACTTGGGAAGAAATGGGATTCTTTGATGTATGGAGGGACCTTAATCCAAAAAAAAAGGATGTCAGCTATTACTCGGCAGTACACTCAGTATACTCACGGATAGACTACTTTTTTATGCAAAAGGAAAATAGGGATAAAATACAGGACTGTCAAATTGGAGTGGCTGACGTGTCTGATCGTTGTGCAATCTACTTGAATATTAAAGTGGGTGCAGACGGAGAGACGCATTATGGAGATTGAACGTGGGCATATTGAAACAAATTGGTTGTTGAACAAATCAAAGATGAAACACAGAAATACTTAGAGGACAACAATAACGACAACACAGACCCAGCCATATTATGGGATGCATTAAAAGCAGTAATACGAGGAAAATTGATTTCTATTACAAGTAACCTCAAAAAAGTAAAAGAAACTCAATATAATAATCTCACAGCCGACCTGAAACAACTAGAACAAAAACATAAAGAAAAAAGGGATAGAAATACACAAAAACAAATCAAAGAGGTGAGAAACCAAATCAACAACTTACTACATCAGGATATGGAGATAAAAGCAAGATATCTTAAACAAAATGATTATGAATTAGGCCCCAAAGCTACAAAGTTGTTGGCAAGACGTTTACGAAAGCAACAGGCAGCAATCACAGTCAACAAACGACATGACCCTAAAACAAATCAACCTACATATGAACCCAAAGAAATTGAAACTATCTTTAGAGATTATTACAAAGATCTTTACATGCAAACGTCTACAACAAATCATATGCGTGCAAAGTCATTCCTAGACTCACTGGATCTGCCCTCTATAGGTAAAGTTCAAAATGAACGTATAACAGCAAAGACAACTATAGATGAAATCCATGAGGCAATCGGAAAACTGAAAACAAACAAAGCTCCAGGTCGTGACGGATTCCCATCTGAGTGGTACAAACAACTAGAAAAAGAACCGTCTCCACTGCTACTAGGTGCCTCTAATTGGATCATGTCAAAAGAGGATACTCCCCCCTCATGGAAAGAAGCAATTATTACAGTTATCCCCAAACCACTAAAAGATAAAGAATTTTGCCAAAATGATAGACCAATCTCAATTCTTAATGTTGATTACAAGCTCTACCCTACGATACTATCAAACAGGCTACAAACAATAGTACCAGACCTCATAGATGAGGACCAAGCAGGCTTTGTTTCAGGCAGACAGACGCATGATAATATCAGAAGAACGTTACACATCATACATAGAATACAAAAAAATAAAATACCAGCAGCACTGATTAGTCTCGATGCGGAAAAAGCATTTGACAGGGTCAATTGGGAATTTCTATATCTAACATTAGAGACATTTGGATTCAGTAATAAAACAATTAAATGCATGAAGTCTATTTATAACAAACCAACAGCTGGAGTTAAAGTGAATGGCTCACTAACAGACAGATTTACATTGGAAAGAGGAACAGGACAGGGCTGCTGTCTCAGCCCTGTCCTGGTTGCTCTATATATAGAGCCATCAGCCCAAATGATCAGACAGGAAAGTGCTTTTGCAGGAATAGAAGTTAGTCAACAAAAACATGTTATT
This sequence comes from Chaenocephalus aceratus, assembly GCA_023974075.1. Taxonomy (NCBI): domain Eukaryota; kingdom Metazoa; phylum Chordata; class Actinopteri; order Perciformes; family Channichthyidae; genus Chaenocephalus; species Chaenocephalus aceratus. The sequence goes on along the minus strand of JAMFTG010000376.1, from coordinate 81,093 downwards.
AGCCTTTTCGCAGACGACGTCATGATCATGCTGAAAGATCCAGTAAGCTCCTTTACAAAGCTAATATTCAGGATACAAATTAAACATATCTAAAACTCAAATCCTTATGTTTAACTGCGCTCCAAATCAACAACTAAAAGAATTACATTTAAACTGGGAAGCAAAATCAATTAAATACTTAGGAATAAACATAACCAAAAATGTAGCAAAGCTGTACCAAAGCAACTATGAATGTAGTGACAAAGATATAAGGAAAGATTTCGAAAAATGGTCAACTTACCCGATGAGTTTTATTGACAGGATAAATACAGTGAAAATGAATATTCTACCACGCTTGTTGTATTTATTTCAATCCTTGCCGATAAATATACCGCAGATTCAGTTCCAAAGCTGGGATAAGCTTATATCAAGATTCATATGGGGGGGTAAAAGACCTAGGATAAGATATACCACACTGCAACTGCCTAAAGAAAGAGGGGGCCTGGCACTTCCAAACTTAAAGGAATATTATCATGCAGCACAACTACGTCCTCTCATTTACTGGTGCAACTCCGATTATATAGCCCGCTGGAAAGACATTGAAATACTTACATATGAGTCCCCAATTCAACCACTCATAGGGCAGAGAGAAATACCTCCCCATGTTAAAGAAAAGGGAGACCTAGACCCAATAACAACATTTACACTAGAACAATGGTATTCTATTATTAAACAATTGAAATTGGGAAGGGAACTTGGACTATTAGACTGGATAGCCTATGACAAAGGATTCAAACCAGGAAGCTATGACTGTAGATTCAAGCAATGGACAGAACAGGGTTTAACAGCCATATGCACGGTTATCCAGAAGGGAGACATGAGAAGCTTTCAAGACCTGAAGAACCTCTTTGACCCAGAGAACAAAGACGTATTCAGATATATGCAAATGAGGGACTACTATACAAAAAAGGTTAAGAAAAATGAAGATGACTACAACCTATTGTAAAGATTCGGATAAAGATAAAGATGATGTTCGCAAAGTTGTGTCAACCCTGTATTCGTGCTTGATGGAAGCCAAAAAAGATTCAACACTCTATGTAAAAACTAAATGGGAAAAAGAACTAAACGAAAGGACCTCAGATGAGATGTGGTATGATATGTGGAAAATGCACCAGACCACACAGTCACACGGAGGGAGAGATGTTCTGTGGAAAAACCAAATTCGTTTCTTTTACACACCCAAAATCACTAGTAAACAAACAAACACTCAACAATCATGCTGGAGACTTTGTAAACATCAGGAACCTCACCATACACATGTGTTTTGGAGCTGCAGTAAAATACAACCTTTCTGGGACTGTGCACACTCTGTTATATGCACGGTGTTAGGCCATAGAACCCCTCGAACCTGTGTGGCATTATACCTGGGACACATGGAAGGATCTGTGCATGTCGGAGATCAAGACCTGATCAAGATCCTCCTAGCTGCAGGAAAGAAGGCTATCACTAGAAACTGGCTAAAGGCGGAAACACCAAGCTACAGACAATGGGTTCATATTATTGGTGATATCCTAATAATGGAGAAAATCACATACAAGCTGAAAGTAATGGAAGACACATTTCTTAAGGGCTGGGAAAGATGGTTAAGGTACATAACAAATGAGTCATATTTGATAACTATGTAGATTGTCTCCGTACAGGCACTGTTCTCTCTGAAATGTAATATTTGTTGTGTGTAATTGTACCTTGTGAAAAAATCAATAAAAGAAAGTAATAAAAAAAAAAAAGGTGATTTAAGAAAACATCTAAAAATCGAGAAAATACCCTTACCCCCTAATCCCACCAGGAGCGTCTGCGCTGCGCTGCGGCGTTTTTAGCGATCGCGGCCACTCTAGTCAATGGGTGCTATTCCACCAGACCCGCGGCGCGGCGCAGCGCTCGAAGCGTCCCAGAAGCTCCTCGCCGCAAGGAATTTCTAAAATATAGGATGAATCCTATTTTTGACGCGGTGCAGCGCAGCGCAGGCAGGAAGTGGAACGTTCGAGGCTGCACACACGACGCTCCGCTTCCGCAACGTTTTGAAACGCGCCTGGTGGGTTACTTATGACGCAGGAGGAGGTCGCGGCGCAACCGCTTCCGGTGGGATCAGGGAGTTAGAGTTTAGACTCCAGAGGGTTAAAGGGAAATGATTTCATTGTGGCCTCCAGTTGACTTGAATAACTTGTAAAAATGATCACACATATAATCAATAACTTAAATGTATTGACGTCGATAACAATGACTTAAATACCGTCGCAGGATGAGAGTCCTAATCCCTCGTAAAGCATACTGTCCTCGTTGTGAGCATACCACCAGAGGTCTCTTGTGTGTTGGTACACAGACCCGCCACCGATGCAGGTCTGTTGCAGTGGCATTGCTCGCTTCAGGAAAGGTTCTGCAAAGTGCCAGCGGATTGATACTTCGCCTGCTTTGCCTCGCCTCGTGGAGGGTCCTCCGGGTGCAGCCGGTCAACGCAGCCATAGAGAGCATGAAGCTCTCCCCTCTCGGCGTCATCGAGAGGAAAGCCTGATCGGTATGTGCGCTGTACGGCGATTAGTCAACCCACCTCATGACTTGTATTGATATGAACGCTGTATTTGTATTTATTCATAAACCTAGGGCCAATCCAGTGTTACGGGACGTCTGCTCTGTTCTGCTTCACTGGAGAAAGTGTGTTTATCGGCAGTAACGTCACAACTGCTGCTGATGTTGGGCAGCCGCGGCGCCTGGATTTCAGTTGTGGGGGGGCAGATGTCCTTCCGTCTGGGCCTGTTCTAATGCATGTTTCTCGGTAACAAAAATAAAATTGAAGGCAACTGTGTAAAGCACATTTCCTATAGTAAAGACACCTTTTCTAAACCCTTAAACATGTTCACTTATAAGAAGCTTAAATATTATGTAACTGATTAAGCTGCAATGAGTGACATTTAAATGTTATATAGCCTACTGGATGTTATTTTGTTTTGGTTCACAATACATTTAGAAACAAAGAGCATACAACGGCAGAATATGGAATAATGACCAAGGTGGTTAGACTGCAGCCTGATGAGAGTCTGAGGTTAGACTGCAGCCTGATGAGAGTCTGAGGTCAGACTGCAGCCTGATGAGAGTCTGAGGTTAGACTGCAGCCTGATGAGAGTCTGAGGTTAGACTGCAGCCTGATGAGAGTCTGAGGTTAGACTGCAGCCTGATGAGAGTCTGAGGTCAGACTGCAGCCTGATGAGAGTCTGAGGTTAGACTGCAGCCTGATGAGAGTCTGAGGTTAGACTGCAGCCTGATGAGAGTCTGAGGTTAGACTGCAGCCTGATGAGAGTCTGAGGTCAGACTGCAGCCTGATGAGAGTCTGAGGTTAGACTGCAGCCTGATGAGAGTCTGAGGTTAGACTGCAGTCTGATGAGAGTCTGAGGTCAGACTGCAGCCTGATGAGAGTCTGAGGTCAGACTGCAGCCTGATGAGAGTCTGAGGTCAGACTGCAGCCTGATGAGAGTCTGAGGAGAGACTGCAGTCTGATGAGAGTCTGAGGTCAGACTGCAGCCTGATGAGAGTCTGAGGTCAGACTGCAGCCTGATGAGAGTCTGAGGAGAGACTGCAGCCTGATGAGAGTCTGAGGTCAGACTGCAGCCTGATGAGAGTCTGAGGTCAGACTGCAGTCTGATGAGAGTCTGAGGAGAGACTGCAGTCTGATGAGAGTTTGAGGAGAGACTGCAGTCTGATGAGAGTCTGAGGTTAGACTGCAGTCTGATGAGAGTCTGAGGTCAGACTGCAGTCTGATGAGAGTCTGAGGAGAGACTGCAGTCTGATGAGAGTCTGAGGAGAGACTGCAGTCTGATGTCCTTTCTAGCGGATGCACCCTTCAGAGGCTCCAGATGTACCATAAGCTACTTCCTTCTGGTGCTGCAGAGCTCCTGAGCTGAAGGGACGCCCTAAAGTGGCCGGGCAGCCGATGCTGTTGCTTCACGCACTGCCTGCCGCGTCAGGGTGCGCTCTGGTCTCAGTAGGACACGACCCTCTTGCTTTGCACACGTGAGAGCCGTGTCCGGGGAAACTTCACGTGTCCCGATGTTTCTCAGCCCTCTGGGTAGCTGATGGAGGATGCTTCCATGGTCAGACTTCTCGCCCTGTCTGTAGTCTGCGCTGCATTCGTGTTTACTGAGAGCATAGTCCCTGTAACCATGGCGACTGAATGTATCTTCTCCGCCGGCCCCGCCTCTCTCACAAAAAACATTTTTGCTATTTCCTGTCGTCCTGAACGGGTGCTACGCCCGCAGAGGGCCTGAGCATCAGCGTCACCTGCGAGCGCCCGCGAGACGATGACTTCGGTCCAGATTCACATTTCACGGTGCCTGATTACATTAATTTATGTTGCTTTTAATTTTCTAAGTTTTTTCAAAAGGGAAACACATGTTTGCTCTTATTTTATGATTTAATTGTTAGTTTTGCTTGGGCCGCCATCTGTCGTGTGGAGGTCACTGAACGCCCGCCATAACGTGTCCTTACTTTGGCCAGCTTCATTTAAATCAGTTTGTTTATTTTGTTTAACTGAACCTTGCCTCTTGTGATTTGTTCTTAAATGTTTATCTGCTCATGAGAACATATTCGATATTGTGTTTGTTTATTACTTTGATTTATGTATTTAGCCCCCATTAACTGTTCCCCTCTTGTTTCCCTACTTAGTTGCTGAGAGCTGAAGGTGCTGGTGTCCAAGGTGGTGGTTTTCCTCTCACTCGTTGACCCTGGTTGACCCTGGTTACCCTGGTTACCCCGGTTGACCCCGGTTGACCCTGGTTACCCCGGTTGACCCCGGTTGACCCCGGTAAGCCTCAGCCCCTAATTCATTGGTCATGTTCCCCTTGGGGCTACAGCCCTGTGCGACTGTTTTTAACTGCATTTTAACTATTGACTTGTGCTAAATAAAATTGTATATTTTTGATCAATGTAAACCGCGTCTCCTGCTGCATTAGCATTCGAACCCGTGTGTCCTCTCTGTAACTGAAACAAAGTGTTAATATTTCCTTTGGTGGCGTTGTCGGAATTGTGAATAGTAATCAAACCAACTTTAACAAATACATTCAGCTATCCTCCCCTCTGCGGCTACTGCCACAGTACAATATCACAGCGAAAGGTTCCAGTGACATTCTGAAAGGTTCTCTTCGCCTTGGGGAAATGCCAGTCATAAATCTTGCTTCCACACTCAAAGAAAAGTGCTTTATGAGCCAGTCTGTTTAATGTGTCAATCATATTTCCTAAACTATTACCTCGAAACATGCTATTCATTTTCGCCCCTGTACACAGAGTTCAGTCAACATGTGACAGGCCAATAAGGATCCTTAGGTAAGGGATGACTCGGCACATGTTTATGAGCCTTGACTCTGCATCTTATGTTCATAGATCATATCTATAGTACTATTTTGCTTTAAGCTGTTTAATAGGATTGCTTTCTGCATGTTGTCAGTCTTTCCAGGCAAACATCTTTGGGTGTTCAGTGTTTTCAGACAAAAGGCATTGTTTATTTACAGATCACCATGCACATGGGCGTGCCTCCAGTCTCTCTTGGGTCAGCTCCACACAGAACATCATTAAGGATGAAGTGGTAACATTCTTATCGGGACATTTGCACATGCACCCAAAAGAGGAGAGACCTGAAGGGCCCATGTCGTGCGTTTCCGGTTCTGACCCGTCCCCTTGCGTTGGCTTCTTCTGCATGTGAGCGGTCTGCAGAGCCACAAACCCTCAACGTGCACCCTGTAGCGAGTACAACTCTAACACAGAGAATATCTGCCTCTCAACGTCCCGACCAATCAGAGCACAGTGGGCTCACAGGGAGGGGGGGGAGGAGCTCCAACAAGCCGTGTCGGACAGAGTGATCACGCATGCTACACGGAGACGCTGTGAGAAAGTGAGTTTGGAACAATGTGAATCTATTCTAGTCGACCTCAACGGTGCAACGTGTCGACCTCAACGATGGAACGTGTCGACCTCAACGATGCAACGTGTCGACCTCAACGATGGAACGTGTCGACCTCAACGATGCAACGTGTCGACCTCAACGATGCAACACGATCAGGAGAAAAGACATGGGACCGTTAACAATAATAAAGTGATGCAAACCAAACATTTTAAACGTATTAAAGATTCAAAGATGTCACAAATAGCAACATATGAAAATAACAAACATTCATTAAGGATTATTTACTTATTCTGTTATTTGGCAAGATATTCCTTTTTAGAGGTTTTGTGTTTTCTTCTTCACGTTTTATTGATTAAAATGTTAAAAAAACATTACAAAATAATAGCTATCTTATTGTGTGAATGTAAATATTTAATTTCCCTCACGAGTAATTGTTAAATCCATTTAACCAATGAAATAATATGATTCATATAAACTTTTCACTAATGAATCCGTTCCATCCTGAAAAGATCAAGTGATTGAAAAGCATTCAAAAAGCTTTGACGCACTCTTCTAATCTGTGTTGGTACCTTTTGCTCTTAACGTGTCGTTCAGCCCATTTCCCTCAACGCTGCTGGAAGTCCATCAGATTCAGCATCGCCCTCTCTCACGGAGGTGCGGAGAAGTCAACATGCTGACGCCCATTCAGCCATAAGCTCAGGGACTCAGGGTTTACTCAATGATGATAGAACAACGGATTCCTAATCAGGGAGGTGTGTGTGTGTGTGTGTGTGTGTGTGTGTGTGTGTGTGTGTGTGTGTGTGTGTGTGTGTGTGTGTGTGTGTGTGTGTGTGTGTGTGTGTGTGTGTGTGTGTGTGTGTGTGTGTGTGTGTGTGTGTGTGTGTGTGTGTGTGTGTGTGTGTGTGTGTGTGTGTGTGGGGGCTTCCTGTGGCTCTGCGACACCTGACGTCTCTCTGCTGCAGGAAGCAAGGCACCTAACCTCTCCATCTGCAAGCAGGTAGCCCCTGTTGTGCTGTGCATCGTTGTTGATCAGTAGCGTGGGTGCACTTAATAACGTCTCTGCGTTGTTCAGCACGAGTAGCAGTCGTACAGTAGCATGTTCTATTTAAGCCTCACTAATGACACCACTTATGCTCTTGTGGACATATGCATTTTGTTGGTTTCCAGGAGACTGTACAACCCGACTCTCCTTTGGAGGACACAGTTTCTCTTACACTAAAGAGAGAACACAGTGTGTGTGTGTGTGTGTGTGTGTGTGTGTGTGTGTGTGTGTGTGTGTGTGTGTGTGTGTGTGTGTGTGTGTGTGTGTGTGTGTGTGTGTGTGTGAGGATTAGTGTATAGGGGCAGAGGGTTTCAACTCACCTCTGTAACAAAACCTAATATAGCATCTCTTGCTTTCATCAACATGTTGAGCTTCTTCCAACTATCTTTTCTTCCTGGAATATAATGTGGTCTTTTCCATATTGTTTCTAATGTCAGACTAAGAAGACAGAGCTCTGTAAGAGAACCAGAAGTAGCCGACAAATCAAACAAAGGCCAGAAACTAATGGAGAAGGAAACTATGGAAACAGGGTCAAATATACGTTTTTTGTCACATTCTTTTTCCAACACCACACATGGACATATTAAGAACCCTTTTCCCTCTCTTTTAAGCAGGTCAAGTTCTCAGTATTCCTCCAGTACCTGCGTGCCACGGGCTGGGGATATACCGTCATCGGCTTCCTGGTTTACTTGTTACAGAACATTGCTTTCATTGGTCAAAGCTTGTGGCTGAGTGACTGGACCAATGACGTCGCAGTGGACTACTACGACATGTATCCATTTGCCGCTGCTCTTGGATTTTGGAGATGAAACTTTGATTACCAATCAGAAGCAGAGGCAAGAATTAAACGTTGGATAAGATGATGTTAACACTTCAGAACTGTAACTGAACTAATGTGATGCTTCATTTTGGCAACTGTGGATCTGGAGTTGGTTTTCATGTGTTTGAGGATTTCTTCTTCTGTTGCAGGCTTCTTCGTGTTCTTCAGTACGCTGCTCCTGGCCGAAGCTTCGATCTCTGCATCACGTATCCTGCATTCGAGGCTGCTTAACAACATACTGCGAGTTCCCACGGTATTCTATGACGCCCATTGGAAGAGTCGTCAGCCGCTTTGCAAAGGTACGATTTATCATTTACCTTTTTCATAGTTTTTTTCATTCTCGTTCTTTCTATTTTTTTTATTCGCTGAGGTTTTTCTACCTACATTTTCTAAACATTGTAATTTAAGATACTAACATGAAGACGTCTGCATAAAGTCATCCTAAAGCAGTTTTGCTACACAAAATGTCAGTATTTATTTTCAAGCAGATTGTATTCCTCCTTATAAACAAGGACACCATTGATACACCTGCTCATAAGACAACATATTAAAGCCTCAAGTGTACTTGCATGTTCCCCGAACAGGAAGCATGGCAATTCCACAGGAGTTCATTATAAAGTGAGGAACCAGATGAGACTAGATTGCTTTTCATCTGTTTTGGGTCACTTGGAAACACTTCAATATATTGCTTTTAATAAAGACTAACTTCCCTTTGCTTGTTCCAAAGGACGTTTCCACAGTCCTTCCGCTCCTGGTTAATGTGTGTGCTGGGTGTGTTGGGGACACTGTTTGTCATCTGTCTGGCCACTCCTTTCTTCACCATCATCATCCTCATCATCATTGCTCTGGCCTTGGTCTACTTTGTCGAGGTAAGCTGAACCTGAACAGGGAACATGGCTTTTTCCAATTGTAAAAGAATCCAACTCCACTTCTGTTCATCTGTTTTTCCTTCCTCTTTTCACCTAGCGTTTCTATGTAGCGTCTTCAAGGCAGCTACGTCGACTGGACTCAGTGTCTCGCTCTCCTATATACTCACACTTTAGTGAGACGGTGTCAGGTGACCCAGACCCTTAACTGGCTCGTAAGGATGACATCAGAGCAGGAAACCAATATTGTGGCCGTGGAGAGAGTGAGTGAATACACCGAGCAGGAGAACGAGGTACGGGGCATCAAGAGCTGCATTTTCGTTCACAAACCAAGTGTCTTCATGGCGTGTTAATAACATTGTGTTGTTAATCCTTTTCTTCCATATAATCGTTCATAGCTTTGGTTAGGTATAGACATATGACAGAACTACATTTCTCAGCCTTATACCGTCTGTTTCTTCTTCTACAGGCTAAATGGGTAACTGACACTCGGCCTCCAGAGAAGGGGCCCGATCATGAAATAAAGCCTAACCAGCCCAAGATTCGCTCGCTGGTGCCTCAGCGGCAGTGTGAGCTGTGAACCCTAATTTAATTTGATCGCATGTTGTTGATGATATTGGTGATGTTTTTAATGATGTCAGGACTTATGTCCTAAATGTTGCTGTATTATTGTTGTATTGTTTTAAGTGTCGGACCCCAGGAAGAGTAGCTTTTGTCGAGAGCAAAAGCTAATGTGGATCCTTAATAAACATAAACATAATATCTTTTCTTTATGTCTTTATGTCTTTATTAGGATCCCCATTAGCACTAGCATGAGCATTGGCTATTCTTCCTGGGGTCCTCACACACTCAAAACATACATAAACATACAACAAAATTAAATTAAAACAAAACAGCTCATCATTTCATGCTATTTACAGTGAAATGAAGTGAAACTAAAATGGCCATCCAATTATCGCCATCCTAAGGCCAAACAAAAGTAAATACAAATAAGTGTACATAATAATATATGCATACATAGCCACAGGCACAGTTCAAATTTACTTTGTAATACTTAAATGATTTTTTAGCAATCTTTTGAAATGTACTTGCGAATGTTCCTGAGTGATGTGAACCGGTGCAGAGCTCCAGCTGATCACGGCTCTGGACTGTTTTCTGTCCCATATTTGGTTTAGATTTGGGTAATACAAACCTTCCTTCTATCGTATGTCGTGTTTGATAGTTATGTTGTGCACACTGCGCTATAAACCTGTGTGATAATATATCTGGTGAGTGAGTCGCTGTAATATTTCTGACAAAATGTAATAAAATATAAGTTGACCTCTGTCTGACAGTTAACCATTTCAGTGTCTCCAGCATCTCAGTGCCTCTGTTCTGCAGGAGCTCTGAGTGCACATCGTGCTGCCTTATTCTGTGCTACTTGTAGTTTGTGTAAATCTTTTTCAGCAGCACTCGACCATATAACCAAACAATAATCAAGCTGCGACAGAACCAAAGCATCCAAAACTTGTCTACTGACATCCATAGGCAAATACTTTACAATTCCTTTTACAAGTGACACACCCCTTCCCATTTTACATACAACACTATCGATGTGTTTAGACCAAGATCATTTATGATCCAGGGTTATACCTAGCAATTTTGTGACCTGTTCAATTTCAATATGGTTTAAATGTAGTTTTAACTGATGATTTGATCCTATTAATAACAATTTTGTTTTTCCCGCATTAAGTACCAACTTATTATTTATGACCCACTCTGATATCAGTAGTAGATCTTTATTCATAACATTTGTCAACTCTCTTGTAGTTGATGCTGCATAACATATTGTTGAGTCATCTGCATACATTACAATTGTAGCTTTTTCTAACACTAATGGTAGGTCATTTGTAAAAATAGAAAATAAAAGTGGTCCCAAACAACTACCCTGAGGTACTCCACAAGTGACTGTTTTCATCTTTGAGAGACTTCCATTAAAAAAACAGTTTGACTTCGATTTGTCAGGTAACTTTCTAACCACCTCAGCGTTTCCAAATGAAAACCATATTGTTCCAGCTCGTGCAACAACAAAGAATGGCCAATGACATCAAAAGCAGAACTAAAATCGAGTAGTACTGCACCCACTAACTTCCTATTATCTAGTTCGCCCTTCCCTATCTGTCATTTGTGTTAAAGCGGTGCATGTGGAATGGCCAGGTCTGTAAGCATGTTGATACACAGTATTAAGTTTGTTACCTTCAAAGTATTTTTTTGTATTTGTATTTGATTGAAAATGATTCTCTCCATTATCTTTGCTAACGCTGGTAATAAACTTATTGGACGGCTATTTGTACCAGAAAATGGTCCGGCTGGATTTTTTGCAAGTGGAATAATTTTTGCTATTTTCCATGCGTGTGGACAAATACTTTTATCAATACTCAAATGTATAATATGACAGATAGGCTCTGCAACAACATTAGCAACATATCTAAGAAATGTACCGACTAAATGATCCACTCCTGGTGGTTTATCATTTACCTAGTAGACATTCAACATCTGTAATTGTCACTTTTTCTATTTTAAATGTACACTTCTTATTTTTCATAATTAAATCCTTTATTAGAAATGTGGAGTTACTATCTATAGTTTGATTCATATTTCTCCTCAAATGTTTTACTTTATCAAGAAAGTAATCATTCAGATGAAAAAAGCTATTTGTACTGGTTTTGTCAAAAATGTCCAAAATCCACCTCAAGATCTGTTGAGGTGGATGTCGGCTTACGGCCCATCACGCCATTCACTAAACTCCACAGTTTTTTCTTGTCATCCTTTATCTCTTTAATCTTATTTCCATAATACAACTGTTTCTTCTTTTTATTTAATGCTGTAACATAATTCCTTAACCTTCTATACATGTTCCCATCTGACTCATAACTTGATGAGAGCTACATGTGTTGCATCGTCTCTTTGTCTCATTAGATCCCTTAACTCCTCATCCAACCAGGGTGCTCTAAAGTCCCTTACAGTCTGTTCTCTAAGTGGAGCCTGTTTATCAATCACCTGCATGAATAACCAATGAAAGACATCGAGAGCATCATCTGGATCGACTTTCTCAAAAACATGTTTCCAACATCTCTTTTGAACATCCTGTATAAACGACTCTCCACTACAATACTTCATTGATGTCCTCACAATGACTTTGGGTCCAGCTTTCGGCACCTTTGTGTTTCTCACGGTAATTATTAAGTTATGATCAGAACACCCTGCTGGAGCTGACGAACCTGAGAACATACATGGCTGCAATGAGTAATATATGATCAATACAAGTTGCGCTGTCCGACCTGTGGGTTCAGTCACCACTCGTACCAAGTTACACATTAGCTATTGTCTGCAGCTTGTTTTTAAGGCACAGTGCAACATATTCCAGTCAATGTTTAAATCTCCGATAAAATAAATCTCTCTGTCAAGATCACAAACTGTCACAGTTTGCTTTCTCACTCACCTATTTTCTGCATTAACATTCCTTAGTCACCTGGTAGTCACACCCTGTCTCTCTCTCACTCTGTTGCACCCATCAGCTCCATTAGTATGTAGGCCCACTTCACCTTCACCTCAGTGCCAGATCGTACTTTGCAGCATGCCAGTCTTTCCCGCATTACCTTCCAGATTGCTCTCCCGGTTTCGACCCTGCCTGTCCCTGACCAGCCTGCCTCGCCTGCTCCCTGACCCGTTCTGTACCTGCGACTCCCGTCCTGCTTTCTCCTGGAACCCTCGCCTGTCCCCCACCAGCCCTTTGCCTACTATCTGCCGTTTTGTCTCCTACCAGCCTATTGCCTTCAATAAAGCTGATTACCGACTATCCCTGGTTTCCCGTGTTCTGCATTTTGGTCCTCAGCTCGTTTGTGACACAAACTTTGTCTCACATCTCACATCATTGGTCTAAATAAATGAAGTTTGCATTTGGAGGTCTGTAACAACATCCTGTCAAGTGCTCCCTTTAGAGCAGGGGTCTCCAACCTTTCTCCACCTGAGAGCTACTTTGAAAAAATGAAAGTGGCCAAGAGCTACTTGCATCGCATACATGTATTCACAGAGACCTCATCAGTTGAATTAAGCTACTGTTGTGTGAAATCAATACCTAAAGCTTATCTAAAATCTTAACTTCACATCAAGGTCCAAGAAAACGACAATTTCTCACGTATTCATACGGACAACATAGTGAGTACTTCACTGAACATTCACATGTCCAAGAGAAAAATACAATGTCTCACTTCTTAGTACGGCCCACATATAAATACATCGCCTCAATCACCACCTGCAAGCATCTTATGGCACGTGTACAATAAGTGCATTCACTCTTTGTCAGTCGGTGAGAGGACTGGCGCTGCATGGAGTCCACCATACAGGCGTGTGCTGGACCCACTCAGGTTCTCTCTAATGGAGTCCTTCATGTCCATCAGTCGCTCTTGTTCTGTGTTTAGATTGCATTCATGCCAGAAGAAGCTGCTTCACAAAGGGATGTACACAGAGCCACATAAAGCAGACGTGTTCAGCGCTGCTTGGTGAATGTTCTTATCGTGTTCTGGGCGTACACGGCTCCAGACATGTTGTGAGTTTGGCTGAGACTTCAGCTGAACATGACTTTGGAGATTTATAACCTCCATCTCCACAGACCCTGAACAGTGCAGCCATCTTTTCTTCTTCTTCGTGTGGACATGAAATTATAAACCATGATTAATCAATTGTAGGTCTAGCCTCCCTATATCTGTGTGACATTGTTCCATCCTCAAAAGCAAAAAGCTGATGCTTCTGCCGTCGAGCTGCAGCTTCGAGCCACGGCCTTCTGTTAAGAAGGACACTGAAGGTCCTGAAGGAGGCCTCACACACAGTCTGAGTCTGAACACAGCAGACAGCAGGAGTATAACAACTAAAATAGTGCATGTGGGCTCACTCACATTCT